>JAVSBS010013766.1:0-41220 GCA_033124195.1 Coracias cyanogaster | reverse complement strand
TCAACTTTGGCAGGTCCAGTTTTATCCCCTTCCCCCTTCAGACCTAGTTTAAAGCCCTCTCAATGAGCCCAGCCAGCCCATATGCAAAGATACTTTTCCCCCTTGGGGACAGATGAACTCCATCTGTTTCCTACAGGCCCCGTGCAGCATAAAGCTCCCCATGTTCAAGGAACCCAAAATGCTGTTGGTGGCACCAGCTTCTCAACCACATATTAATGAGGTGGGTCTTCCTGCCTCTTTCAGTATTCCTCCCTGCTACTGAAGGAATGTTTTCTTTTATTATTAAGGGGAAAAAAAACCCCTCATTCTAAACTTGGACTTGAACTTGCTTCTTGCCTAAAAAGCACCTTTAAAGTATACACTCCTCTACATAATATTCCTTTGCCCTACTGAGTTTGTGACTTTCCCTCTGTGGGGCTAAATTTAGCATTTAGAGATGTAATTTAGATCAGCTCCCATAAGACAGGTAGATATATCTACTTCATTGAGATGGCTGACAGTGCAATGTTGTCGTCTTTTTTTCTTTACTCTGTATATATATGTGAAATCCCTCTTATATTTCTCCACGTTATATGAATTAGATGAAAAATGAAAAGTAGTGTTACATATCTGGCATGATATAAGATTTCACAGACTTGGTGAGCAGAATATTTTAAGCCTCTCACCCTTGACCTATCCCTAGTCTAATTAGTGAAGGACTAGAATATTCTTCAAGCTGACAATAAATTTGGGTTTGGAGTCCAGTATTCGAGTATGCCAAAAGAAAGGTAATGGTTGGGTATTCCTGCTTATGTATAGGTTGCCTTTTTAACCTGGATATCTGCAAACATACATAGTGCAAGTTTTCATATAAAAATCTTTAGTGAATGTCTGTAAATGCACATTACTGGGAGACAGATTTGAGTGGAAATGGTAGGAGAAGTCGTGCTCTGTGGAAGTTCTGAATAAAAACAAAACTATAGCAAACGGAAAGATGCATAAGTAGGTGGTTGGTTTTTGGTTTGTGGATTTCTTTTTACATTTGGAGATTTCTTAGGAGCTTGTTGCACTAAAGCTTGCCTCCATGAGAAATCAGTTTACTTTAGGGTTGAGTGATGTGATCCTAAAGCAAAATAAACCATTCTTAAACCAAAAATGATAGTGCTAAAGTTGCCTTTTAATATCCCATTTCATTAAAACAGTGTAACTTATCTGTAAGAACTAGGACTTCATTACATCAGTTTGCTCCTTGGTATTTTTTGTTTACAGAGTTCCTTAATAGTTATAATTCCTTACAGCTACTTAAGTCCATGTGATCATAAAAAACATTTCCAGATAAAGCTACATTTTTATCTGCAAAATGAAAGCCAAAGCTGTTGTTGACAAGCAGAACTCTTTCCTGCTCCCTTTATAATGTTGATTTTTTCATGCTTCTCTGTCCAAATGTCACATAGCAGGCCCTGGTTTGGAGGGTCAGATAGAATGCGGAGGCTATCCAGCAGTTTACAAACAGACATTTAGTGCATAATAGTGGTTCCTTTTACCTTGAATTTAGGCAATTTCCTATGCTTCCAACTGGAAACACGACAGTGAACACCTAGTGAATTTAACTAATACAGTTTGTAAATAAAGAAGATCACCAGCTATAGACAGTGACAGAGATGTTGCTGAGTGTTATGTCATGTTGAAAATAAACCTTTTCAAGGGGAAATTCTTGTATCTATCTATCTAGCATTCCCCTCTTTGACAGTGAAGGAACTGAGAAAATACATTGTGCTTGTGGATTCTCAGCTGTTTCTTGATATAAACAATTTTATTATCTGCTCTAAAACAGAAAAAGCCTTTAAGTAACCCCCTGAAAGAAGCAGCTTTTGTATGCCTCTGACCTGTCATACATCATTTCATTACAGCAGTCGTTGTTCTATCTGTAATAACTTTGTGCTCTGAATGATTCTATCCTCCTGTAAGAACAGTATCTGCACTCCTTGGTTGAAGTGTCAGTTCATCTTTCAGCACTCATCTTATTTTTGTGTAGATGCCTTGAACTTGTCATCATTAGTGAAATAAATCCACATTCTCTGGCTCTCAGCTGAAGTTTTATTGAGGAATTTCTACTCCTGTGCCTTTGACAAGCTTCCTAGCTAGCTGCATGCTTCTAGTATTATCACTGTTTTCTTTATTCCTGAATTATATTTCTTGAATTCTGTGTATGTATTTAGTTAGTTTGTGTCTCCTCTTGCTTTTTTTGAACTTAATCCAGTGCCTAGCAGTGTCAGTAGGAGTCTTTCTCTTATCTGTAGCAGGCATTGCATTGGAACCTAATGTTTGTATGGTATAACTAGTTTGCCATGGCATTTTGCATTGGTATAGTATTCTCAGAGTTTGACAAGTTTGTTCTAGGTCCTGCTTTCCGGATTAAAGGAGAGGGATGAATAAACCTGTAGGTAGAGTTCAAAATGTATTCAATCATGTTTTACTCCTTTTTGTGTGCGTAAGTAATTTGGATGATTACAAGATATATCCAGGACAGGAGCTAAGACCCTAAGAGTTAGAATCTTGTTCCATCTGTGCATGTAATTAAAACAGGCTGTTAGGGAATGTGTCCTGGCACAACTCACATCCATATAGCTAAACGTTCTTTCTCCTATACCCTATGCTATCTCCAACCTGTTCTCAGATGTTGTCTAAGAAAGTGCTCTTTGGCATGAAAAAAGAAACAACAGGAGGCTTGCTAGTAATTAAACAATATGAAGTGTTGTATGTTCTGTCCATAATACCAGCCCTAAGACAAAGAAGAAAAATTGTGGTAAATGAAATCCAGAAGAACACAATCCTTATGCAAGGCACTGGAGAGTTTACAACTTCTAGAGAATGGTCAAGGAATCTCAAGTTTTGAGGAAGCACTGATTTCTAGAACTTGCACTGACTTTAATAAGTGCTATAGATGGGTATTTTTGTCCATTTAGGGGCCATAATGTGAAGTTCTCTCCTGATATTATATATCTGTTCTTTGACAGAGCAGAGTAGTGTTTAATTTATTGTAGAACAGACAGCAGAGGTTGTGTTTCCTGGCTTCTATGTAATAATGAAGCAGTTAGAGCTCGTTTCAGAAAGAAGGACTCTTGTAATCAATATACTTTTCCAGCCTTCTAGGATTCAAATCCACAGGAATATGCCCAGGTTCTCAGAAAATTACAATGTGAATGAGTGAACAACATTACTCACTGTATCACAAAGTCATACAACAATTTATGTTGGAAGGGATCCCCAGAGGTCATCCAGTCTAACCCTTCTCTCAAGACAGATCTACTTAGACCAGGTTGGTCAGGGCTATATCCAGAACATGTGCAAGGATGGAGATTCTACAACCTCTCTGAGCAACACGTTACAATATTTTAATGGAAAAGCAAGTTTTCTAATATGTGATCAGAATTTTCTATGTTCCCAACTTGTGTCTCCTGCATCTCTTTCTATGACTATGCACTTGCAAGGGTCTGGCTCTGTCTTCATTACAGGATGTCAGTATCCTTCTTGTACTGAGGAGCCTCAAATCAGATACATATTCCAGAACTGGTCTCATAACTCTTGAATAGATGATAAGACATGCAGTCCTTATTTAGGTATACAAATCCCATTTCAGAAGTCCCAGTATTTAGGAGCTTCATGAAACAGTAGGATTTGCTCTCCTGTGAAGCTTGAACTTCTACCAACTTATATCTGAGTGTTGCCATTGTCATGATGTTTGTTTTATTTCCTGAGAATCAGAAGGGTAACATAGTTAGATGACTATAACCTGTTTTTTTTCTATCTCTGTGGAAAATTTAGAAGATAGTTTCCTCTGTCCTAGTCTTGGAAGATGGAGAAGTGTCTATCTTACTATTTGTAAAATGATTGAAAATACAGAGCATCAGCTGGAATAATGACTCTAACATTTCAAGGATTCTGATGTGGCAGAATAGATGCACTTTTAAGTATTCATAAAATAGTCTCTGCAATACCCTAAAATATATGATCAAATCCACTTTGAACTGTTATAAAGAAGTACATAAAGTGGTTGTGACGGGTCAGGATCTGCATTGTACTTTAGTCTTGCCACTAATTTCTACTCTGTCAGATTTGGGGAAATTGTCTAAATGCATTGCTTTCTTACCTACTTGCTAGACTTAAAGAATATTTACAGTGTTGTTCAAAAGGTCTGAAATAGTCAGTATATAAACAATACTAAAGAAGCCACTTATTTACATATTTTCCTTCAGATTTTCCAATAGTCTTAGTAAAAATCAGAGATAGAGCCACTTCCAGCAAACAAGAATTTCTCTGTATTCCAAGATCTGTCAGTATGTCATATTTTTGTAAGTGACAGGGACACTTTGGACAGGATTTAACCATGTTGGAATCTTACTATGTTAGACTAATGTGTAAGTGCAAAAATAATTCACCTATGCACTGTGATCCACTTAAATACGTATGATTGTAGCTACTTATTCCTTTGAGTTTGTCATGATACAGAAATCTGGAGGAGCCCTGACATATGTCAGACCTTTTACATTTGCTTTTTAAATAAATCAAACAATAAAATAAAAAGAGCTTCCACATGCCCTTCCTGTTCAGTCTGTCAGCAAATAAGGACGGGTGAATTTCTCTTTTCAGAAAGGCAACCCTTTGAAGATGTTTAGAAAAGAAAGGGGAAGGCTAAGATCAAAGTACCTCAGAACCTGTTCTGTATAACCAGTGAGTATTGTTCTTGCACATCTGGGTCAGTTCAGAGTGTTTTTTTAAGAGGCAGAAAATCTCTCTAAAGGCAATGAGAGCTCTCTACACACTACATTCTCTTGAATTTATTATGTGAATTCAGTGTTATATTGAAGTTAATTGGTAGTGACCCTAAATATACATAATCTAGACAAAAACTCTGCTAAGCTCAAGTTAAGGTCAGGAGATGTAGCTATAATTTGGAGTAATAAAGATATCCAAAGGGCAGACAGAACAAATACAGGAAACAGAGAGCTATGTAAGAAACTCAAGTGAATCTGATGAAGAAAATGCACAACAGAGACATTCAAGCCTCCTCTTTCACCCCCACCATCCTCCATGGTGATGCCATGTGGCAGTAATTTGATTTTTTCATAGCAACCCAAATATGATTAAACTCTTGTAAAGAAATGCGTTTCCTTTAGTGGTTCTACCCAGCAGATCTGAATGACCCCAAATAACCCAAATGTTTTTCCCACTAGTCCTCCATTGTCAATGAACCCTAGACCCTCTCTTGTTACCTGCTTCCTAAAAAAATAAAAAAAACCCACGAAGTTTGACAGTTTTCTATTTTCTTGAAGGAAAGAAACAAACAATATAACCAACAAATAACCATATCCATATAAAGCACTCAAAGCAAACAGCACTGCATTTCCCCATGAGCGTTAATGAACAAGAAACCTCTTTATTTTAGGCTGTCTTCACCTGCCTGGAAGGAAGACACTAGCACATTCTGAAGGTTCACAATCACTCTGCTGGACTAACAACTGGGCCTACCCCATGCCTGACAGCCACTGCCAACCAATGAACTCACCTACCCTTTTGCACCAGGTAAATCAAACACATCCAGCCTCTCTCCTTGATTCTGGGCCAAATAAAATTGTTTTGCTCTTTTTTTTTTTTTTTTTTTTTTTTTTGCAGTGTTAAAGATCAGTTGACTGGTTGGGCAAGCAGAAAATCTCTGTGAAGCTTTGCTGTCATTACCCACCTGCTTTCTCAAAATCATGCTGGAATCTGGGTATATACCATAATGCTACAGCTGGCTTTTGTACTCACTGCTTTGAGACAGGTTAGTGAAGAAAACCCTATATAAGGGATAAATATGATCGTTTTGAAACAAAAGTGGTGATTTTATTTATTTAGGATGAAGGGCCTCTTCTCAGTGCCGTAAATCTTTCCCTTGATTTTTGGAAATGCTTGTCATTCCAGGGCTACCCTTCAAGAGCTTTTGCACCGAATTTTGCTAAGGCTAAAGAATCACCTGGATTCACTTTAGTACAATTATTTGGGTAGCACAAGCCCCTGTTTTTTTCCAGAGTGATATATATGGTACCAAATAATGATACATCTATGAAGTAGATATAAAAGGAGTCATTGTTTCTTGCCACATTCCCAGGTCAAATTCTCCAAGCTAGGAATTTCAGCTAGGTGTTCAAACTTCTGAGAATTAGATTTGTGACATCGACTTGAATGGGAAATTGTGTTACAACTGCAGGACTTGTTTCTATAACTGGTGTTTCTCCAGGAAATGTAGGAGTTTTGCAATCTCATAGAAATCAAGTTACATTTCTGAACGTTCTACATTTTCTCCTTCAGATAGTTCCCAGTTCTCTGATGTTACTTTTTAAATGAATGGATTTTTAAATAAAGATACAAATCCTTTGTGCAAGCCTTTATTTTCCTATTTTAGTCCCAGAACTACCCCCCCTTCTAACTGCTTTTTACAGCCCTGTAAAACATGCCTTGTCTTTCTAACCTTAAACAGTAGAGGGCAACCTGAGAATAACGATCCTAACTGTTCCTGCAGCTTGAGATGCTGTAAATCTGGTGGTTTCAAAGATATTACCAGTTATTGGTACGTGAAATACATGTTAAATCATTACAGTATTCACTGTTGATTGTGGATGTGCTATACTTGTTATATATCTCAGGGCAGACTGAACTTTTCATTCTAGGTCAATATAAGAGTCACATCATACTCAACATTCCCATATTCAGCATAGTCCATCATTTGCAAAATATATTTTGCAAATAGGTGGAAGAAATGTGTATATATGGATGGGGAAATGGCACCATGAAAAGAATAAAATCTTATGGAAATATCCTAGAATTAAACAAGGATAAAACTAGTATAATTTGTATAACTATTATAGACTTTTATAGACATTTATTGACCTTGGCTTATAATTCTTTGTTTTCCTCTACCAGCTTGAGTACAAATTTTGTATAATTTTATCATAAAGTTCTTGAAACAACATACTCAATTTAAGGGAGTTGTATAGTCTTTGTCTAAACTTAGTTGAAAATGTTACTATGTTATATTAAATTTAGCAGAATAAGTAAGAATACAATTAAGAGACAGAGAGACACACGAAGAAATGAAAGGAAAACCTGAGAGAAAAGCACCTGTGTAATATTAAATACCATGAGTGCTTGGCAGCAGTGATTGCCTTGATGCTCGTAACCTGATCCAAACACTGCAGCAAATTTTTTTGTTAAGAGCCACCCTTTAGATCTAGGAAAGCATCTTTCTGTCATTAGGTAACAGAACTTATTTATATTCAGCTGTGTTTCACTGCATTTCTTTAAGCAAAAGTTTGAATTTACAAACACAAGTTCCAACAATATGTGCAAAGAACATTTGCTGCTATTGTTTCCCTGGGGAGCCTGCATACCTTCCTCCCAAGTTTCTCTGAGGTTTCACAGGATTCATCCCTTAATCCTACTTCTATTTTGCCCTCCTGTGGATCTTCCTTACAAACACAACTCCAGCTATCATCTGTGTGCCAATGACTCCCTGCATTAGTCCTCCACTCCAAGTTAAATTCAAATTCTTTTCAAGTCTTCTCAGTGCTACTCAATAGCGGGGCAAGCTCAGAATGCCTGAAACACAATTTTTAACCATGGCTCTTCAGTTTTCTTTGTTATCTTTGCACAATATCACTGCTGTTCTTCCTCAGCCTGATGCCTGTAAGGTGAGGATTGTGTTAACCTCAACCTTCTTTCCAAAGCTTCAGGTCCTATCTCTGGGAAGAAACTTTCCTTTTCATTCACGTGGAAACAAATTTTAAATTTTAACTATCACAGCTTTGAAACATTCAATTTACACCCATTTAAGACAGTGCTGCTACACAGAACTTGATCTCTAATACGTTTTATACTTTCATATTGCATAGCTTCCCCTTCTGGCAACAAAACACAAACTGCCTGTTTTCTGTTGTGGGGCACTTTCTTGAAACTTTTACTACTCTCTTCAGTGATTCTGAGCTTCTAAACGCATGTCTATTCTTCCAGTGTCTCCCCTCATCAACTCATTATTCAATTTTTTCAATCATGTTTTTTTATCCCATTTGCTATAAATATTAGAAGCAACATTCTTATTTATAGTAATTTGTTGTGGCTAATGTTAATGAAAATTTGGGAGGAAGTATTAAGTCTTAAACTTCACATTTTAATCCTGTCTTTTTCTATTTTTTTTTCAAAGCATGAACAAGATGACAAAATTAGTTTACATCAGAATTGGCTTTGTCATAAGAATCAAGGCATTATACCCAGGTAAACTGTTATGAGTGAGGTGTTGGTAAAACATGAGCAAGAGTTGGATGAAGCCCTTCCATTCCTCTGCCTTGCTTCAGAGGCTGAGCCTTTAGTATTTCAAGGGATCTGTATCTCCCAAGCATTGCCATTCAGCATGGCTTACAGCCTAAGCCCCATTTTTTTTCATGGAAAAACTGAAATACTGAGATTTACTCTGCATCATAAGTATGCTCCGTTTTCATTCTTTGCTGATTTGCATGCCCCTCTTCTGAGAGCACTATAACTGTTAATGTGTAACTCTCTGTTTCTCTGGAAAAGCAGTTAATATAGTAACTTTCAATTAGTTCTAAATTAGTACACAGTTAAGCAGGCTACAAGACAGTAAAAGTAAAGGAAAAAAGCTATGAACTCACTAGATAGATTTACTGACCTGGCTAGTCTCATGAACTCAGTATCATCACCCTTTATTTTTGTCCTTTACTTCTCTTTTTCACATATCTTTGGTATTGTCCTGTAGGATCTAGACTGCTAGGACTTCATGACAAGGACAGTGAGAGATTATGTGAGTATACATGGGTAACTGAAAGCAAATAATGATAATATATATCTATTATTCCACAGGACAAAGAGTAAGTCTCTTAGTCATATGAAATATGAATATATTCCAGAGGCCTAGTTCTTAGTTTGTTTTCTTTTTTATCCAGTGGTGGGAGATGCTGGACAGACATCACTTTTCATAAAAGTCTACTAAAATGTTTGCATTTCTTAGATGTCCTTCTTAATATATTATTGGCAAAACCTATGAAAATTTAGTGAAAATATTGGCAAGGCTTCCATTGGCACAAGTGTTAAAACAATATTACTTAGAAAACAAAACTGAGGGATTAACATGAGAGATGAAAAAATTTTTTTGCTTTTATTTGTTGAAGGTACAGTCATTATGATCACTAATAACTTTTCCACTCACTTTAAAATTGTATTAAAAATGAGATCTTCCAGGGCTTTTTGGCATCATCGTACCAAAAAATAATGGATTTTTAGTTGCTGTAAACCAGCAATGCTTGTCTGACCACAGCTAATCTGTTGTTGTGCCACTGGTGCTTGTTCTAGCTGAGATTCTGGCACTTTTGTCTATATTGTATATTACTGTCACCAAACAATTTTCTGATGGGAAATTACTGGCTAGTACTTCCAGTTGACTCCAATACAGTTTATCTACCTTCAAGATTCCTTGTCTGTTGTTAGCTTGTTGTGATTTAGGCCCATCCACCAATTGGGCACCGTGCAGTCGCTCGCTCCCTGCTCTCTGCTCCCCCACCTTCTCCAGCTGCACTGGTGGGATAGGAAGAAGAACTGGGAGAAAAAGGCAAAACACTGTGGGTTGAGATAAGGATAGTTTAACAGAACCACACAGAGAGAGAAGAAACAACAACAATAATAATACTAACAAAATAGTATATAATGTTAGTGACATACAACACAGTGCTCATTGACCAACCATCTAGAACCCCTGTGTGCAAGACCCATGTGGCCTACCCTGGCCAGCCCTCCCTTTATATAGTGGGCATGATGTTAGTATGGTATCAAGTAACCCACTGGCTGGTTCAGTTGGCTACCCTGGCTGTGGTCCCTCCCAGCTTCTTGTAAAAATGAACCGTATCCTAGGCAAAGCCAGGTCATAGCTGCAGATACAAGATTTGGTTTTACACATGCAACCTTTTCTGTGCTCTGTTTCTGAGCCATGTATTTGTGGTGACTGCTTTGATCTGCCTTCCTCTGTAGTGGGAAGAAATACCGTGTTATGTAATAACTGTTTACAACATCAGTTTTTGCTCCTTACTACTACCCCCAAAAATAGTGTCAACAGGGATCTGACAGGCTGTCCCTTTCCCCAGGAAACACAGTTGTTCCATCTATCTTGACTTCAATATCTGGGGAGGCTACACTAACTGAAGTCCTGAGAACCATGACCAATGGTGGCAGTGCCTAGCTAGTCTGTGATCCAGCCTGGAGCCTAGGGCTGCTCAAACTACACAGCTCTGCTCAAACTGAAGTTATGCCCTTACTTTCTAAAAAAATCCTTTCCTCAGGCTTACTATTTGTAACCCCATAGTTATTAAACAGCTATTTTGAAAATAAGTTTCATTATTCTTTAAGATGTGTTTTGGAAGAAACAACCAAAGTATTTTCAGTACATGTTTTTAGTGTCACAGGGATTTAACAGCAGAAATTTTCAAAAAGCAATGAATGTAGCCTTATGTCAGAGAGACAAAGAGTATTGTTAAAGAGTGACTTGGCTGGATGATGAATTGTACTCTTACTCAGAATGAACATGTTTTATCCAGTTGAAGAAAAGCTTATTTTTTTTTATAGGACAGGAAAAACACAAAGATTTTTAATGAAATTCTGTGTGGAGTCTTAATTCACTGGCACCTTCTTATAAATATTTCATTTTCTAAGAATATTACAATACAAAAATCTAATAAAATACAATAGTAGAAACAGCCTAATGCCAAAACTGAGGTTGAATAATTTATTTCTGAAATTCTAGTAATTTAGAATATATTAAAGATACTGTTTCCTTCTATGGCCCAAATACAATGTGGGTGGGCATAATCTGATCATTGATTTACTGCTTGCTACTTGCAAATGTGCCTCACTCACTGCTTGGGAGGCTGGACTAGTATTGTACAACCACTTATTCAATAGAGGCTGACCTAAAAGCATTGAATTTTGACCTTAGTTCAAACCTGGCTGCAGAGAGAGGAGTGAGTGGTCAGTGTACAGCAAGCAATACCAACCAGCTAGTTGAACACAAGACAACAAGAGTGGAAGTGAAGCATGAAGTAACCCCTTGTACCATTGTTGTGCTGATTCAGCCATCATCACTTCATGCTGCTGTCACGGTCCGGGGGCAAGCGTCATCAGTTGTCTGATCACACAGGCAAACACTGAACTCAGCAACAATCCCCTCAGAAGTCTTCTCTCAAACAATCCTGTCACAGGTTCTTGTGGGCCCAGCTCCTGCACTGCCCACTGTGGTGCCAGCATCATCTGCTGGACACAACAGACAGAGATGGCTCCCTCAGTGGCCCTTCCCAGGGAAGGACACCACCAAGAGAGTTCAGCAAGTGGCAACCTACCCCAACAGAAGCCACACCCAGCAGGAACCTCTTCTGATTGATTGGCTCCTGCTAAAAGTAGCCATGGCCTCACCCACCATCCCAATCACAACCACCCGGTTGAGAGTGGAGCCACAAAGACACAGGTGAACCAGGTTCTGCCTCTGGAACATGAAGTCAATGGGAAAAACAAAATATTCTGCTTGGTTGTGACTCATTCACAGGTCAGCTCCAACTTGCGCCCTACAACTCAGGCCCCAGCACTTCAACCATCAGCTTACAACATCAGGAAATAAGGTGGCATATTGTAGCACAGATTTACGATGATCAAAAGAAAAACTGCAAGTGTATTTGTTTGTGCTTACTGTGTCCTCTGTTTTGTAACTTTTCTGGAATTACGGATATCAGTCTGTGTATGGGCTCTGGACTAGGGGTTGTTAAAGTGCTACGGGTGCACTAATTTTATTTTGCCTGATGTTTCACGAAAATTTCTTGTACAGGTAAGAAGTGAAAAGCCCTTGCAGATGGGGAAGACAATTGTATATCTCTAAACCTAAGCCCCAGAGTCTTGGAGTAGTTCCACACACCACGCTCTTGTTGAACCCAGGTGTGTATAGCACAACTTGTCTGCTCCATACACTCTTGTTTCAACAGTAGGAAGCTCAGGTTGCTCATTGTAAAAAGATGCAATTTGCTCTGACCAGATCCTTGGTCTGGATGTTTAAGGATCCATGATCCTTTTGTGTCTGCTATCTAGTCTAGGCATAACTTTCGTAACTTTAACTAGACACACTACACATGTAGGTAACAGCCTACCTTTACTACCAACTGGAGGATAAATGGTGGGCCATGATATGCATAAAAAATTTCAGACAGTCTTTTGCCAAGAACTCATAATTATGGTATAGCAATACGTCAACAGAAAGTAGCCCAATGTCACATATCTCTTCCGTATACAGGAATGACTGTTCATGATATATACTATCTACCATATCTCCTGGTATCTTTGGTTATATTTCATGGGATGTGTTTGGAACAGAAAAATTTATTGGATCAGTGCATTCCTTAACCCTTCTTTTTTCAGATCCTTTGTGTTCTACAGGTTTTATTACTTCTGAGAGGTTTGCTGTAAATGACTAGGAATATCCAGGTTGTTGTCATTAGGATGATTCTTTAGAAAGAAACCAGCTGTCTAAATTTTCTCTTCTCTGTTTCATTACTGGAGGACAAAACATTGCAGATCTAACACTTGCCTGCCTCTATGGCACTAGTGAAGTCTTCACACTGATTGATATCCATATATCCGCTTGCAAGAAAATGCAAATGTTGAACAAGAGCTAACCTTATTTACATCGACGGAACCATACTCCCATTCCCCACTTGCCTGAAGCAGCAGGTGACCTTTCTGATGTTTTCAAAGGGTATGGAAACAACTTCAGTGGCTTATAAACTTCAATTTAGTAAGATAGGTCTAACCAGAAGCCAGATCTGAGGTCTCTGAAGACTGAAACACAGTAAAATTACGAGATGTTTAAGTTAGTTAGTGTCATCAGATTCTATTAGAAAGAAAAGTGTATTGATTTCATCATCTGTGGATAAGGTCTTTCTACACAATCATTTTCATAGTCTACTTAACATGAAATCTTAGCAGAATAAAACAATTATTTTAATTAGCAGTGTTCTTACTGATCAAGTCCAGATGATGGTGATGATAATTACTTATTATTATTATTTATAGTGATTTTTTCTTTTTATCTAATAATTTCTTGCACTGTATTTTGAGATAAAAGCTGTAAACTTCCCACTGTACGTAATAAGGACATAGTTTCAGGTCAAAGTGACACAGTGGGCTTCTGCGCTGGTCTTTGATGTCTGAAGAGTTGAACTCACATTGTGGCTTTGATCTCAAGTGAAAATAAGTTTGGTGGGTCTTGTTCACGTGTAAGTGCTCCCACAGTTCAGTACAATTGGCATTCTCTGTGTAAGAGAGGCCCTAGGCATGGGGTGTTGTGGGGTCAGTGCTGACATTTGCTGGCAAAGCTGAATGGACATGCTTGCATAAGAGCTTGTGTGATGCTTGATTTATATTTAACACTGAGGTACGAAATACACTTACATTACTAACATAAGACAATATAGTTCCAAGCAACTGACAGATAGACATGTCTTGGTTCATCCATTCAAAATATTTTATTATAGTATTTAATTTTAAAGACTTTTTTTCTCTTCACTTAATATACAGTTTTTTAAATGCACATTTGAAATCTCTTCATCATATGTTCCATCTAACAGTAAACCTCTGGTAAAACCATCAAAGCCTGCCAAGACCACAAATACTGCATGGTTCTACCTAAAGACTAATGCAGTAAATCATGATTAATTCTGAATGTACAGTCATTTTTTAGCTTTGCATTTATCTCATTTTAAAAAAAATCATTTCTTCACAAGTCCTGCTTTGTCATAGCCCAGTTTCTGAAACTAGTTTTTCTCCAGTTGGTCACTGAAGATGTGGTACATGGCCAAGCATCAGCTCCTCAGATTTAGGAACGGAGAATCTGATTTTATTGTGCATCTGTGTAACAGCACCTAGTATAATCTGATCCTCTTGTTAGGTGCTGTTGCGGTAGATGATGATAATAATAATAATAAAATAAACAAATAGACAAATAAAATATATAAGTGCAATACATTAAAGTTCAAAAGTAGAGACACCTTGAAACTTTCATTGTAGAGTTTACTCAGCAATATAGAGACTTAAATACAGGAAGAAGTTTTGTGTGTGCATATTTCACAGTCCATTTTGTTATTTGCTGTGATTCAAAGGAATTTAACAAAATGAAAGTAAATAAGCAATAATGAGTACCTAAATCCCCTTATTTATTGTGTAATAGGCCAAAATAAATTTTGACTCCAAATTGTAGCTGATCTGTATGAATTCCCTGCTATAAAATAAAGTCTACATGTCACTGTTACATTTGTAATCATTCTTACTGTTCAAAAAATGTGGAATACTTCATAATGAAATTAAGGTATTAACCCCAACTCCAAACTGCACCTCTTCCCATGTACTGCAGATATTCTGCCATTTCCTCTTTTTTTAAACTAAGTAGAGAAAACTGAGGAACTTGCAGAATAAATCTAAAGTCCATCTTCCCTAGTTTCCTGTTTTTAATAGTTACCTCATAGTGGATGCTATGAGGTAAGGATAAGAAATAGATGGTAAGGTACAGGGTGAATATGTTCAGCCAACTAGCAGCTGGAGGCTTGTTGAGCTACAGGTTGCATAGGAATGGTGAGACCCACTTTGGAGGAGAAAATGCTGAGGACTTTTTGTATCTTTGGTGACATTGTTTCTGTTATGGACATGGCAGGATTCCAAAACCAGGGAGTAGGTGTTTTCCTAAACTCATTATGTCAGGAAGCAGCCCCCAGCTAGCTCTTCTCACAGCCATGAGATTGGTACATTGATGTCTGATATATTTTTCTCTCATTCTCACTGGGGACTTCTTGCTATACTTTTGTAGACACATAAATCTTCACAAAAGAACATCCAATGGCACTTCCAAACTCACCCATCCCTCATGTTTTTTGTGCTTTGTACCATGAGCTTTTCTTTTGGCGGGTTGTCATCTATTTTGTTCTGCTTTCTAGTTCCAAGTGACACCAGAGCCACTACTTCCATGGACACAGGAAAAGCAAATGAAAATCTGTGATTTTATTAATGATATTCATTGAATTTTAACCCAAACCTGTAGTATTATGAACAGCCTATTTGCCACTTACTGTGGTTAAAAAATTATTTGCTTTCATGTAGTAAAGCAATGGCCCATCAGAAAGGAGGAAATAAACAGCCATGCCTCATCTTTAACACACAAGCAGCAGGTTAAAAAAAGGCATTAACTTTGTCACCAACAGTTTCTGTAAAACTTTTGCCAGGCAGGAACTTTTCCACTGCTAAGGAAACCACACTCATTTCCTAAGGAGCAAGATATGCAAGCAGTCGCCTTTTAGGCATACTAATGAATACATAGCTTTCAATTAAAAGGCTATTTATATTTATAAAAGGATTTATAAAATTAATCATAAAACCAGGTATCATGCTCATTTCCTAACACCTGATTAGAGCAATGTAAATGTTTAAGTAGTTTAATTAAATCTATTAAACCTTTTCAAACCATGTAGCTACCTCTTAGAAGTTAATTATAAAACACTGTCTGTTTTTATAATGCCATTATAACTAATTTCAAAGAGTTATTCTTCTAGAACAGGGAAAGCCTCTATCCAGGTTTAGAAGGTAATCAGCTGTTTGGCATATTTTATGACAGAATGGATAAATCTTCTAGAAAGACAGGAGTTTTCTTTCTCTGGGAAAGGGAATTGGGAAATATATCAA
The DNA here is from genome assembly GCA_033124195.1 of Coracias cyanogaster. Lineage (NCBI taxonomy): Eukaryota > Metazoa > Chordata > Aves > Coraciiformes > Coraciidae > Coracias > Coracias cyanogaster. The sequence continues at coordinate 25,437 of JAVSBS010013766.1, read as the reverse complement.
CAAAGTCACTAAACCAACACTTGGCCTCCAGAAAAATGCTTATGCTTAAAAATGTTTTGAGGTAACATTTCTCACCTTTGCTGTGTAGACATGCCTGAAGTTTCTGTACACATTATTTCCAAGACGCAGAGTTCCTGCGTCTTGGTATTTATTTATTTCTGAGCAACTAAATCTTCACTTGACCACATAGAGTAGTAAGAGACAATTTGATAGATCCTTTGTTTCTCTCATGGGGTTCTGGCTTCATGAATCCTAGTGTGAGCAGCAGGAAGCATGGCTGAGCCTTCTCTTTCCCTCAGTTTTTGGGAAGAGCAACAGGTCTGTTGGACCTGAAGTGTCATCCCTGCAGTTCTTCAGGGCATTAGCCAGTTGAACTAATGCAAAGAGGTAACTAGCTCGTGGAAAGATGTTTACTGGTGAGTGTGGGTAAATGGAGGAAAGTTTTACCCACATGCCAAGCCAGACACAAGCCAGCTGTTTCAGGAGGCATGTAGATGTGCTAGCATCACAAAACGCAAGTTCTAATCAGAAGATGGACATATTTATTTGTTGCACTATCACATCTATTCACCCTCTAAAGCAGAGCTGGCTTATCTGATGGACAATTCATATGAATCCTGGAACATGGAGAGAGCTAAAGTCTATGGTATGAGTTAGTCCTAAATTCCCTGCTCTTTCCTCAGAACAGGTAACAGGCTGATAACAGGGTACGAGTGCCAGGTTTGGGAACAGTTTGTTCATTTATCAGTTGCACCTCTTCTAAAATTGAACAAAGTTTCTTTTTAAAGAATTTGTCAATTTGGCCTGCTTTGAAATTTACTTGAATGCCTTTTGTCTCCCATCCTTTAGCTGCAGAGTTGCCATCTCATCATGTTGATGAGTGTTGATACTTCTAGAGTGTCTGAATTCAGCAAGGGAGGATTACAGTGCTAGGGAAGAAAAGACTAGGAAACAAAGGAGAACGTGTCAGTCTGCTGGAAGGAGGCTCTGCTAATCCTCTTTGGGGATATCTATATTGCCTTTCAAATAACTTGTTTGCAGGAGTGATTTTGTTAAGGATAACATATACGGCAATTTCTCATAAGCAGTGAGTCCAGTGAGACATGAAACGTAGTCAAATAAATATTAAGGAAGCAGCACAAGATAGACAAAGCTGAGAGATAATGCAGAGGACAGATGACCTAGTAGCTTTAGTGTTGGTCTAAAATTGCAAGAGCCACATTGCTTCCCTGCTCTGCCAAAAATTTCCTGCGTGACCACATGAAAACTACTGAAGCCAGGTATTACAAGATGATTATGGCTTATGGTTTAACCTTAGGCAAACACAATCTGTCTGTGAATTTCAGAAGAAATTAGGTACTAATTAGGAGCAGTTGTCTAAATACCTTTGTGAACATTGCCTCCAGCATCTTTGTGCCCTAGTGCTGAATGCACTTCTATACGTCTCAAAGGTATTGTAGGAATGAAGACCTTAACCAGTAGACTGATAGGGAAACATGTTTTGGGCACACTGATCTCAAGATGAAATGGTGTGATAAAAGTGCTTATATTTCTCCATGGACTATAATGAGAGACTGTAGACGTCATGCTTCCATGTCTATAATACACATGTCCAAGTTAGGGCACATAAATCCTGTGGTTAAATAAATCCTAGAGGTTAGTGTGAAGTCTTCGTGTCGTTACTGCCAGAAAATGAGTAGCGAATAAAACCTAGTGGTACAAACCCACTGAAATGATGTCTATGGAGTCCATGAACATAGCTTACAGAATTAACACAGAATTCTGTAGGACACCCATGTTTTAATAGGATTTCATCCTCTTTTTTTGTTGCTTGAGCATTAACCCTGAGCAAATGCAATTAAAGCAGAATCCTACCTGACTTTTTCTCTCATTGTAAGTTAAATCCTTTTTACTGCCTGTCCTTGCAAGAAACAGGTGGGGAAATGTGTGGGCTGCAGTCTCAATTTGAGTGATGATGTGACTGAGCTGTTGCTTTAACCCATTCTTTTGTTAACTGCTCAACTGGAATTGGTCTTTTTTTCTATACGTGAGGCCAGGACTACTTTAACCAGAAGCTGATTAGTCAGAAGAGCTTCTGTTGGGTCAGGTTGCCTTCTGCTGAGCTCTCTTGGTGGTGTCCTTCCCTGGGAAGGGCCACTGAGGGAGCCATCTCTGTCTGTTGTGTCCAGCAGGTGATGCTGGCACCACAGTGGGCAGTGCAGGAGCTGGGCCCATAGGAACCTATGGCAGGATTGTTTGAGAGAAGACTTCTGAGGGGATGTTGCTGAGTTCAGCATTGGCCTGTCTGATCAGACAACTGATGGCAGCATAAAATGATGATGGCTGAATCAGCACAGCAATCACTCATTATGTATGAAGGGCATGTGAAGAGCCACAATAATGGAACAAACATTATCTTAAATACAACAATATTTCAAAATATTTTTTTGTGGATCTGTATGTTTTTAAATTACCTAGTGGGCATGCACTTATCTGTTACTCATAGGCTTTTATGACACATGACAGGCACATGCATACGTTGTGTGTTTGTACCTATATGAAAAATGGTACTTTAAACCTGCATACTTACTGCTTCCCACTTTAATGACCACTCACAACTTTCTTAGGATAACAGTGAACTCCTAGTTAGCTGACTGCCAGGCTTGTAAATTCAGCTCCAGCTTTAGCAATGATAGTAAGTTCTGCCTAGTCCACATGAAGAGTTTCTACATTTCAGATTGCCAATACTTCCTTGGAAATTCATCAAATACAGATGACCTCTAATGGTTCTGGCACTTTAGTTACCTATACCTCCAGGGCTTATAGACTCATGTCTGTCAAAAATGAGCAAATGGAAAGACCTAATTCAGAAAGGGAAAAGATTTGATAAACAATTAGATGCTGGTTTACCATCAAGTCCAAACCACAATGTACTTATAAATGAAGAGTATTTTTCTGAAATTTGGGCTCAAAATCCTAGAGCCTTAAGGTGTTTTGACTATCCCAAGAACAGTTTATCTTTCCGTATTATATTCTGAGCACTACACTACAATTAATATTTAGATTTGGATACCAAAGCCATCACTAGGTATATTTGTGGTAATGTTTGGAGTGTATCATATTTATCTTCTCCAAATAATTAAAGATGTAGTTTGGGACAGACATTTGACCATTCTTGGCTTGTTGTAAGAAAGGAGCAGCTACTGCAACACCTTGAACTTTTTGCATTCTCACATGTAAAACTGTACATACAGTCAGTCACCAGTTAAAAGGTTTTGGAGAGTGGTAAAACTGAAAAAGGAAAGGTATAGAAAGGCAAGGATAAAAATTGCGCTTGCTTAAGTAGAAGGTACAAAGAAATTTACAATAGAAAAGCAATATTGCTGCTCTAAAATTCCAACCCAAAAGATGTAAAAGCCAGAATTATAATCAAATATTTCAATAATTTTATAACCACAGAGCAGCATAAATTTCAGATAAATATAGCAATATTCAGGTACTCTAAAAACAAACTTGGACACTGCATCTGGGGGAAAAGTAAAATATCTGAGTCCTAAATATTTCTACTTATTTTTAGCCAAATTTGTATTGTACGTTTTATGAAGTCCTGCTGCTAGATGAAAAAGAGAAAAGTGTACCTTATACTGAGAATCAGGACATTTTTACAAAAACTCAGGTCTGTGAGGCATAAGCAGGTACAAGGGAATTCATTATACTTTCTGTTGCCTTGTGGTCAGAGAAGATCTCTGTAAGAAACAGGATTTTTACAAAACCGGGCACTTCTGTTTCCCTGATGTCCCACTCTTCATCATGCCAAGAAGTTTTAAAAATATGTATATACTCTTTGCTTAAAATAACTCTCTGTTTATTTCAGCATGACAAAAATGTGTCAGCTGTCTTCTCCTCTAAAAAGATTAGTGAAATCTCTAAGTTGGAAGCAATAGCGAGATCTGTAGCAATTTGCTTAGTTGAAATACTGTGCAGTTTTCCTTTCACTTAATTCTCATTCTCCACCCCTCCGCTTCTCTCTCCCTCTCTCTTTCAGAAACATGGTCCTGCACATAAGCTTTACTATATCTGTATTTTAGATATCTATATATATTTTAAATATCTATATATTAGCAGAGCTAAGAGGCAGTAACTGTAAAGTGTGATTCTACCGATTGTGCTATTGATATGTATGCTATCAGTGTATTTTGGCTAATGATCTGAAAGGTACCACAGCTGGAAAACTTCAGATCCTGGACACGTGCCACATAGTAGTAACATCATATACACATATATACAAAATACCTGTACACACACATGCAAATAAATGCATATATTCTCATATACATGCACACTGAAATAAGGACCAGGGCTCATACTTTCTATAAGGTATTTGTACATATCATAAATCAATGTATTGTGAATCTTTCCGCTTCAATGTTATGAAATGCAGCTAAAAGTTTTTTCACATAATATGATGTGACTTAAGCCAAACATGAAAAAGCATAAAAAGAATGCTCAGCTGGGGGAGAATTCATGAAGACCAAATAAGAAGTGCTTTCATAAATCTTGCATGTTTTAGGATGAAGACAACAAATGAAGGGTCTGTTCGTGCGTAACAAGACAATATTTTGCATGTGTAAATATAGCATAGCTTTGTTGTTAAATGATGATATTAAGGGGAAGAAGTAAACAGTACCAAAAATAAACGTATGCCAGAGATGCTGAGTGTAAGCAGATGAATGTAAGCACAGTGGGCTAGAAACAATAATGGGATAATGCTTGTCTGCTTGCCTCTATCATAAAATATTTAGTGCTTGTTTCAGTCTGCTAAAGGAAGCTAGAGAGGGAAGAGTTAGTGAAGGTTCTGCAATAAGCAGAGAGAGATGAAGAGCAGTAGCGGAGAGGTGCCAAGTGTGAGCATAACAAGCCCCCCTTCCCTGTAATACCAAAACCATTTGCCTTGAAACAGGGTCCGTGATAGATAAGCACTTTAAACATTCGGTGAAAAAAAATGAAGTTTAAAGAACTGATTTCCTCAAGTCTGCCAGCAAATCAGGTGGTAGAATCTGGAGCTCCTTACTGCAAAACTTACATTTAAACTCCTCAAAAATAATATGGACAACACCTGGAAGTGTTGATCTTATGCTAGAAGTGTCCCCCAAACTCGGATTTTTCAATGTCAAATTTAAAAGGTTTGGTTTTTCAGATGAAATGCTCTTTTTACTTACATAGTAAAAGAAGTGATAGAAGTCCATAGAAGTTGGACATGTGAAAAAGCTGATGAAGCTATTGATTTTTCTCCTCATTGCATTTACTCAACTTTTTATAGGCAAAATATTTATTAACTTTCAGATAAAAGTTTCTAATGTGTGGAAAACAGATTAAAGTACATTTACAGTGAGAACAGTGCATATAAAATGGAAAATACTGGGTGAGACCTTGAAAACTTCTTGAGGAATGATCAAACAAAGTAGGGGCAAATGGTTATTGAACATTTCCAGAGATTCTTTTTCATGATGTGAAATGCAAAAAGTTGCTAAAATCTATTTATCAATCTATTTATTTTACTGACAGTTTATGACTTGGAGGAAAATGTTACAGGAATAAAAAATAACAAGTTTCTTTGGATACAATAGTGCGTGGAAGATCATGGTACTTAAGGAGGAATGACTGTCGTTAGATCAGTGCCCTCTCTTGCCTTTTGAGTATCAACAGCCACTCTGTAACTCTCAGTAAGACGCAGAAAGATCTTTCTGCATCTTAACTCTTGCAATAAGTGCAGCCTACATGTGTTCCTGTTATCACAGTGCAGACAGGAAAAGTAGCTGGAATGGGGAGCATACCTGTGTGCCGAAATATGTTAGAGTCACCATTGCTTTGGGGCATCCTAGCTAAAAGACTGCTGTTTCAAGACATAATGAAGAATTTCAGAAACGCTTGTAGGAGAAGACATTTTACTGACAAAATAATGGTAAAGAAGAAAAGGGGTATCAACTCACATGAAAGCTTTTAAAAGTAGATTGAAAGATTAGGTCCAGAAAATGGGTTGTTACAGCAACTAGAAGTTTGAGAATGTTTGATTGACTTGAATTTTGTAGATTATATTTTGCCTATATGACTTTTAATGTTTACTTTAATTTTAAAAAGAGTTAAATAAATCATCATTGTTTAGTTATTGAGAGTCTACTGATTGCAATAAATCAAAACCACTAGGTTTAGGATAAACATGTGTAGCATGCCTTATCCATGGGCAGAAGACTAAGACTCAACATTTATAAGTGGTTTATCTCACACTTAAGGAGTAATTGCAGAACTATTTTCAAGCAATGCTTTCAGCCTTAGAAGACAGATAGTCTTGTGTTATAAGTGTGTTTATGTCAAAGTCCTCTCAGCTTACTTCCTCAGTTCTCAAGGTAGATCTGGCTGCAGAGAAAATGAAAGTATAGTTCTGTAAAATGACAGAAGAGCACTCACAAGTTTTTGTATTTCAAAGTAATATCCGTAATAGATGTTGGCAAGCTTTTTTGTGGTTGTGGGCAATAAGAGCATGATTCATTTAACAAATAAGAAGACCGTGTTGAATTTGGTCAATATTTCTTCAAGTCATAGTCTTTCCAGTGCTCTGGGTTTCATTATGGTTCCATAGATTTTTTAAAAAACATGTTTAGCACAGCAAACTGTAGAAGAGCACAAATAATCTACGTTTTGTCCTTTCTGGCTCTAGAAAAGGAGTTTTTGAAATGAGTAAAAATATACTCCCTGTCTCCTCTGCTTCCACGTTCAAGACTCCTATCTACATTCTCACACATGTTATCAATCACTCCACATCCATCTTAATAGAGTCAAACTTCACTCTCTTGCCTTTCAGCACCATGCATACTCTACATATTCCTGTAGGTCATCAACTTTCTTAACTATCTTGCAGCTTTAAAACTTCAGCTGAAATACACTTAATCGAACAATGGCCCTAACAATCAAAATCAGGCACAACCTTTCAATGTTTTTATCTTTTAAGTAGAAAGCAATAAATGATGTAAAGTTTGCACATATTTTTTTAAACAATCAGTAGAAATGCTACCTAGGTCCAGAGGAGCTTTCTAACAGTATTTTTCTTACCCCCTTCTCTGAAATGCCTAAACTGATTTAAATATAACATTATGTCTGAAACACTTCAGAAGGTCTTTTGTGTAAAATGGTACTCTTTTAATTGCATTGTTCAGTTCATGCCATTAGAAGCAACAATGACTGATGCCATACTAGAAAGGCAAACTTTTTTAAAAAGAGGTTTGAGAGAGGTCAAACATCTGAAAATGTAATCTTTTAAAAAATTGTGAGGTGTCGTCAGAATATCCCCATGATCCTGCAAGTGTTCTGCTGTTCAGGCTACAAAAGGAAGTGCATCTTCTAGTACATCCTTTTTGGGATTATCCCTTGGATGAACTAGCCCCAGACAGACTTAGTTTTGAATGGGTGAATCCCCCTTTAAACAAATAGTATCAGATGTGCAGGCACCAGCTTGATCCCAAGATCTTAACTTGTCTCCAAAATAAAACCTAAGATCCAGAACAAATTCTTTGCTTTATAAAAGCAGCAGCTGTCTGTTCACACCTTCCGTGGGCTCTTTGGGCCACCCAGATGAAACAGTCACAAATCAAAACGGAACTCCCATCATGCTGTTAAACACTCCCCAAAGATAAGAACAACAGGCCTGTAACATCGATTATCTCACCAGTAAGAGACAGCAGTGGGGTTTCACAGTATCTTGTTCTTCTGACAGTTTGTGTTAAAATAAAACAGGTAATGGGATAAAGAAATTCAAATGCTAAAAACCAGTCAAATCTGTGTGGCTGTGGTGCATACAAACAGCGTAGACGTGGCTGTAGAATACTCAAACTGAACTGATTCTAAGCCTGGTTAATGGCATGCCAAATGTGTTTAGCTTTGGTGAAGGGTTTCTACTTCAATAGTAGGGGAAATCTCTGCAGTGCTGTTGGGGAGATTTAGGCTACACAAGCATTTGTTTTATGTTCCCAGGACTGCTTTTGGAAGAAGGAAAATACCTCTACTCTCTCCCTATGAATTAGAAGTACCTCCTCCAGTCCTCTTCTTTGGAATGTTGCAATTTAAATTAATTTAATTTACCTGAGAGCCAAACTGGAATGTCCAAAAAACAGCTTAAGTGGGTGGGCTAATTAGCACAACTTGCCCATCTTTTCATTAGGTGAAGAATGTGATTCATGTCTCTAATACACCTGGAAAATCCTTCCTGCATCACCTCCAAAAAAGGATCCAGTTAGCCCTTCTCCCTGCCATCTACCTGCTTCTTCTCCTGCTATGCATCACAACCAATATTCTAGAACTCAGTATGAGTTTCATCTAGGGGTCTAAATTGTGGTCATCTTAACTTGGCTTACTCAGATCAATGGGCTAGATATTAGCAAGAGTTTCGTTAGGCTGCTGTGAACAATGTGCACTATCCTTCTTCATGTAAAATTGTTTAAAGACAGAAAGTAAAACAAAGTGAGGAATACTCTATGGGTCAGCCTTTTCTTGCTTTTTTCCTGTCGTGTATACTGCATGCGATACCGTATGTGCTGAGAACTGACAAATTCACTGTCAGTAGTAATAGTTCACACTATTGTTGTAGGACATGATGTCAGATTATTTAGACAGTAATTTATCTAAACTCATTGATCTGTGTATGCATTTATACAGAGAGTGTTAACGGTATTTCTTATTTCCTGTGAGAATTAGCCAAGAAAATAGTGGGTATTACTACTTTTTTACTATTTTATAGTCTTCCTTTCAATGACAGCATTGCTATGCAGTAGTAATAGAAGTATCGAACAGTATCCTGTAGTGTAAAGCAGGAGTAGCAATACTGGGTATGAAAGAAATAATAAATTCGCCTGTGTTCCAAGATAAATTGTTAAGAGAGCAATTCTTTGCTTTCTGCTTTTTGCAGGTGAGCATAAACTCACGATGAAGAAAGGTTAAAAATATAGTATTGTATGTTCTATTTTAGATTTTCTTTAACAAAAGAAGTCTAAGAAATGAAGCGAAAGTAGTTTCTAGCTTTCCTCATCATGTGGAAAAAATAGAAAATAGTAATTTTGATATGCCTAGGGTTCAGAAAACAGAAAGTGAACAAAAAGAAACCAAACATTTTCATTAGAGGAAGGACTCCTGACTAGGAATTTTTTGAATTTTCAGCATTGCTAGAGATGCTTTAAAATGGCGATTTTCACCAAAACACTCCTTTTAACTGCAACTTGAAGAATTTATTGTACATGACCTAATGCCTAAATTGCAAGGTTCTGTCATACCTGGAATAGTTTGCTTTTATCTGTCTTCAGTTTAGCAGGCTAGAAGATACTTTGCATAGTAATTTCATATAATGAGTTACTTAGTCTGTTAATAAAAGAATAATCATTATGCCCATTGAATGTGACATTTCTTAGAAACACTGTTTTTTCTTCACATTTTCTTCTTTAACATCTGAAAGATTCTCATCTCAAATGATTACTTGCTGCCAGTTGTGACTGTGACTTTGGCTGGTCTCTGGCTTCATTCACAGTCTTTTCTAACTGGTATGGTTTCCCTTTCCACTCCTGTGTAGCACTAGTAACATTTATTTTAAAAGAAGACAACTTGACACTGCAGATGTGGCTAAAGGGCTGCTGCACAGGCTTTCTACACATTTGTTCTCACTTGTCAAAGTGATTTTTACCATCCACATTCAAAGTCTTAGCAATCTATGTGGCTTCCTATGTCACAGGCCAGTGTTCCCAGGCATAGCTGTAAGAATCATACATAAAGAGCAACCTTCCCTAGTTTTTATTAAATAATACGATAGCAGCACACTTTTTTATTTTATTTTTCCCTGGGGAGGATTTCATAAACTTCCTGTCAATGTTTCTAAGACTGCATAACACTAGACAGCCATGTGTCTCTCCACTTTCAATGTGATTTTGAAGGCAGGCTCTGGAAAGTTGATAACATATTTCACGACCTTCATGTCTGAAAGCAGTTTCCCCTGATTGAAGTCATATAGGTTCAGCTAAGTTGGAGTGTGTTGTAAATATTTATCTGGCAGTCTGACATATAAAGTTGTTCTGAAATTACAAAGTACATTCCTGTCTTTCATGTATTATTACCACTTTTTTTCAATATACTTGTGAGCAATATTATTTAGAGAACCTTCTATAAGTGACTTATCATTGCTTGTTAAAGTTCTCACACTCTGTTGTACGGTCATTTTTTACGATAGTGGCTCTTGAGTTGTATCACTTCCCTATCTTTTAAAACATAAATATGAGATTATTTTAGAAGTGCAACAAGAATTTATGCAATGAGGTAAGCATGGTTGGCGCATTTCATTTTAAAATCTGGTTTTGTGGCACTTATTTCCACATAGGGCTCCAGATGCTTTCTATTGCTGGCACATCTATGGTGTTGACAACTTCTCTAATCATTAGGTTGTTTGTCATTACCTATCAAATAATTATATATAAAGTAATGCTTCTGGGTAGAAATTCTTTCCCAGAGGTAGAATTAATTCAGCTCTAAGTTCTCCCGTATTTCCTTGTTTTTTTTTCACTTATACTCTGAAATGAATTTTGTGCTATAAAAGGTGGTGCACCTGAAATGAATATTTTTTTCTTTACCGAGATATAAGACAGGCTCAATAAAGTCAGTGTTAGGATAAATTATGCACTGTTGCTGAGCTCTCTGTTGGAGTCTTTTCAAGTCCAAAGATTTTTGTTTCTTAGGGTCTTTTGCAAGGCTTCTTAGTGTGCTTAAATGTAGGCTTTTTCTTTGAGATTGTGAATAGCTTTCATGGGAAGAAGGAAATTGAGGTGACAAATCAGCTAATTTTGGCAAACATTTCTAATTTGTACCTGCTTCAGTTGAAACAACCAGTGATGAGTTGAAACAGCTGCAGAACAGCTTTCTTGACACCTTGTTTTCCAAGACCAGAAGCCATTACTACCCCTCAAACTCCACATTATGAAAGCCTTGTCACTGAGAGCTATTAGGGTGCAGTTACTGACTGTGACATGCAGTTCCTCTGAATGTTCTAACCGGGGATATTACCCTTGTAATAATTAATGCCAGAAGCAAATCCATGGCTTACATATATATATATCTATATGAAAAATGTTGGCTTATAATAATGGGTTAAGATTTGTTACAGTTTTGGTGTTGATTTTTTTGTTGTTGATATTTAAAAATAATTATTTATGTGACATAAAAAGCCAGTAATTATTCTTATAAACCTATCTCAGGCTGAATTAAAAATATCACTTCTCCTTCAATCCTGACTGTCAGCAAAACATAAACTACTCTGGAAACAGGAGAAAGTATTAACACCTGATATACCATTAAATTCAGTCATTAACGCAGATGTACACTAAAGAAACTTGATGCACAAGGAAAAATTTCATGACTAATAAGCAAAAAAAGCCAAACCAATGATCCCTCTTTGTAACTAAAGAATAAATTCTTACATTACAAGTTAGAAACTAATTAAAATGTGGTCAAATAGCTCTAAGATGTTTTAAGGCTTATGTTTCTAGAGAAAACAAACTGATTGTTTTATGGTAACTCTGCAGAAATATGAGGACTTTCCTTTGATTCTTTGCTTTTTGGCTGAGAGGGAACTGAATAGCCGTAGAAATAAACTAGTTTACTAACAACGATTTGGACCAACTAAAGAGAAAATGGCTTTCTGAAGCTCATGATATTTGGGCAAACTGGTGACTGATCCCCAAACCTACAGAGTCAATGAAAATGATAGTGGGGAAAACAAATAGTTAAATTATTTCCCTACTCTGTTTAATAGCAGTAAAATAAGCACTTCTGAGATAGTATCATCATATTCAATACTCTAGACTGATGTATATTAGTGCATTTGATGTTTTACACTGTATATTACAGGACTTTGTTATTCTAGATTCTTAGGCATGCAGAAAAAACCTTTAAGAAAACCACTTGCTGATACATACATAAATAGATAATTTTTAACCATTTAAGAGAGATTGCCTTTGAGAGGATGCAAGGTTCAATAAAGAATCTGGCTGTCTCCCTAGTTAACTGCGGTCCCTTGGGAAAAAAAAAATAAGTTGTACATTGTCAGGGTGGTAACTCACCCATGTCTGATCCTGCAAAGGAAATCCCAGTAGTGACATGGTCCTCCACCCAGGTTTTTTGTGCTTCTCTGGGGTATAGCATACTTGGTCAACTTATCTGCATTGGAAGAAACAGTGTGAGTGTGTGTGGAATAGATTGCCATTTGATCCAACCAAGGACAAACCACCAGTATGACACAGTGTAATATGTGGTCTCCTGTGAATTGAAAATTTACCATCTAACATATATCTTAAAGGAATTCAACATGATATTGATTTAGTATGTTGTGGTAGTTTCACTTTTCATCAAGGTGTTGTTTAATGATGAGAATATAATCACATTAACAAGACCACAAACTGCTTGTATCAGGATGATTTGTATTGACTTCATACCCAACAGAGATGTGATATAGTTAAAGGTATGTGTAAGGAAGACTTCTCAGGAAGAAGTTAAATGTTAAAACTGAAGATTTAGAATGAGGATCTTGATGTTCTGTTTTTGGCACTGTCAGAACATTGATATGGGATATTTGGCCAGTCACTGAACCCTGTTTTTCCTGCACCTTTTGTTACCAAGTTAGACTGAGGATTTATTTTCTCTCTTATCATGTTTATAAAGTGTTTTGCAACTCTCAAGAGGGAAAGTGAGCATTACAAGTGTAAAGTTATGAGGTTATTACTGTATTTATGTGATTCTACATATTCATTACAATCAATGAAAAGCCTTACAGAACAGCACCACATACTTTTAGTTGAGCTAGTAAATACCATATGACAAGCAGAGTATGCTTCTTGCTGTGGTTCATATCTATTTCACTGAAAATATCTGATGTTGTTTCTGTTAAAACAGATTATGAACAAGATAGAACTAGATTCATCCAAATGGTTGATTTCTGTGTTCTAAAACCTAAGCTTTTCACAGAGTGGTGGGGAACTTGGCTGCTGTTATGCTACCACTACAGTATTAACAGTATTTTGGTTTAAGCAGTTTGCAAACTGTAACAGAGAAGGTACATCCAATAAATATACAGTTTGCATTGGGATGTACTTGCACTACTATGAAATTATTTTATTTACTTCAAGTAGTCATTGAAGTACAAATATTTTTCCTAGGCAGAGTAACACTTATGTGTGATTCATTATAGGAAGAGTGTTTAGCAGTAAAACATCTTTGTTTCCGTCACTTATGTCTCTGCACTTTGTCCGGTGCTATGATATCAAGCCTTCGGGATCTTCTTTGATGTCAGTGTAATCCTTTCTGGATGACTCTCCTTCAAAATGAGGTAATTCATTGGTTTATACAGGTATTCTACTGCTTAAAGCAAAATTTCATTATTCTTACTCCTACGAGTCTTTTAGTTAAATAATTATTCTATTAAAGCTGAGGTTATGGACAACATTTAAAAAAAGACATCAGATTGAGACCGCCAAAAAAAATTGAGTTAGTGTTTTATCTACATTTCACACACGAAAAATACTTGAATACTCATATCTTTATTCCAAGAGAATTTGAGTTCTTGTAATACTGCAGGCATATATAAATACATCTCTTTTTTTACTATGTGCTTCTATACTGCTATCCCTCCTTTTACTTGTAGTTATCACACTACGATGTCCTGGTTAAACACTCTTGTCATACATCAGTGACAGTAATGTGCTCTATTCTTGTTGTATGCAGCACAGATTTGCCTTATTCTTAATGGGGAAAAGAAGGAAAGAAGGAAAAAAGGAACAAACAGAGTCAATCTTTTATTAACTGTAAAGGTTGAAACATCTTTACATTAGTAACAGGAGAGGACAAAACTTACTTCAGAGATTATGTTACTGTTTTAAAATGTGAGATCTAGTAGCTCCTTATGTCAGTAACACTCCTGTAAACTACAGGCTGCACTCGCACTGAACTAACTTCTTTCATCTTGCATAACAAATGCAGCAAGCATTAACTACAGCAATGTTTGTGTTACTGCATTGGAATGGACACTGTTCTTGTCACTTTATTTCTGTGTGTATTCTAACCTACCCATTATTTCTATTCCAATAAACACCTCCTGATATGAAATGTTCTTCACAGAGATTTAGGAAAACTAAATTAACACCTTCAAGATTTTATATGAATTCAATAATATTTTATTCATGTCTCTGGTCCTCAGCACTTGAGGTGGAATCAGTTAAGAAGAAGTATTGCATGCTGCTCTTCAGTTCTCTTAACCCTTTCAAAACATATTCCACCTTAAAATCAACAGTCTTGTTACATTTTGAAATGTCAGAGATCTGAAATTTGTAGCAATGTAAGTGGTGACTCAATTTCAGTAGAATAAGACATAATCTGTCTTCCCTCTGTACTTTCTGAGAACCTGCCTCAGCTGGATCTTGGCAGTATTAAAGATATCCATCACTACTAACTGTGCATGTCTTGAAACAACACAGTGATCTACCTACCTATTTTAGAAGCCTTGATTTAAGGCTTCCACTTCATCACTATGTGAGTCCCTATATGTGGAGTCACATAGGTACTCCCAGAGATGCACTTTGTGATCTGATTAGTGCTGCAAGCTGATGGAGTTGGGCATGGCTCTGTGCCTCTCTGCAAGCATCTCAGGAGGGCTGGCCTGAGCAGGTTTTGCCAGATACATGGAATGTTGCTATGAACTTCACAATTATTAGTCAAAAAAATTGCAGACTCTGGCTGTCACCCAAAATATAGCAATTTACTTCTGATGATTGATGTTCTGATAGCAAAGTGTGCATACTCTTATTTTGATTTACTGTGCTCATGGTATGTCCCCTCCAATGACTTTTTCCTTGTTTTCAAGGAGCTTACAGGTATGCTGTGAGCTGGAGAGACATATGCATGTGGTTAATCAGTGGATGACGAGAAATCACTGCCCCATTTTCATTATTTTACAGTGACTAAAATGTCCTAGTTATTCATGCAAAGAATGGCTATGAGGTGTAAAAAACTACACATCTGGATAGCTATGTGGATAGGGATAGGGAGTGGGGATGAGGTTTTTAGGGGAACTTTTTAAAAATCTTTTTACAGAAAATTTGAACTAGGTCTATCCTCTACAACAATAGAGGGCTGTAAGATCAGACTTTGTCACAATGGCTGGTTCTATCAGTTCTGCCAAAAATAACTTTGAGGGCTAAAAGAATTAAAATGTTAACTTCTAGAGAGAAAGAAAACTAATCTGCTGTTTCTACAAACAGAGTCTCACTGTCTCTCTGCAGCTGCCTCAGAAATACTCAGTAGGATAAGGAATAGGTCTTAGTTGCTATTAAAGACCATATGAAAATATATGGGGGAGTATTCTCTGAAATAGGAGGCTAGGGTCCTTCTTATCTATTAGAACATGATGATCTATGTATTTTAGTGCTACCGTGTTAGGGATATTTGAACAAGAATATAAATATGGATTTATTCTTTGTGAGAGTTGCATGTTATTTATTGTCAGCTTGTGATTGCACATATACTCTTAGAAGTATGAATGAAAGGGACTTGGAACCTGGCATGAACTGAGGAAGATATATAGCACAAGCTAAACCTGCAATTAGCAGTGTTTATTGTTTCTGTCTACTGCTTCTCTCCTGTAATAGAGATAGGTAATGGTTGGATGAAATGCATGGACATGATTAACCTGTTTTCAGATAGAGAGCAATGAGATTGCTGGAATTTAGAAAATGTTACTTCAAATGGCTGTTGTGTTTTATTTCTTAAAGTTTAACTGTCTAACTGAAATAAATATATGATACACTGTGACACTCCATCTGTGAATCTGTCTGTGTCTGGAGTCTTTCCCAGGACCTCCTTGAAAGAAGATTTTTTTTTGTCAAGGGATTCTTTCTCATTACAGAACTCTAAATATTGGAAATATATTCACCAAATGGCCATATGTCACGATATCTCATCGTTACTATCTAACAGATGGTTTAGTGAAAATCTGGCTCATTGCTTTCCATCAAATCAAGTTATAAGCAACAGCTAATGAAAATTATGTCTTCAGAGGTTTCAGGAGTGTATGCTTTTCTAATTTGATTAATGTTTAGATAAATGTAATACTGAGGTGGCCAAGAATTTTGATGGGGGCCTACACAACGGCTGCACCAAAGACAGGAGCTTGCTTCTCTCTCTTGCTCTCTGACTGGAGTGATGGAACCTCTTTAACTGACATTTGAGACAGAGAGATTTGTATGACCATATTTTTGTGATTTGGAAAGTATGCCAGACTATTGCAAGGATACTGCAATACAGAAACAGTTGTGAACCCTGCTACTGGAGAGAAACTGAAAGGAATGGGCAAGACCTGTGGGGTTGTAAATTCAGGAGGAAAAAAGGGGAGCACTGATAGCAACGGTTAACAACAAGTGATGCTTTTGCCTTGTACTGAGTAGAAGAATAACAAAGTATAGGCATAGAAGATGACATAGTACAGGATGCCCTCTCCACAAAGCCTGTTCCTATCATGACAGTGGATTTGCTGTGTGAGTGTAAGTAATAACCTCGACCTCATATGAAGTGCTTCTAGAAACACACACAAAAAACCAACAAGGATACTTCCATAATTCTGCACTCCCTGATTTGTTAGCACATCCACACTGATCTTTCTCTCTGTGGATTAGGATTTTCTGCAGTCTGATAGCTATACTTTCACTGCCTTGTTCAAAGTATTCCACAATCTATGGTTTTTTCCCATGAAGATCTATTGTAATATCCATTCAGTTGTTGCATGCATACAAATCACCAGTGTCTGGTGTCTATATAGGCAGCTTCTAGCCAATGGTGAATCTGGAGATTAAGGAGGCATAGGAACATTTCTCCACTGCTATTAAGAACTATATTTAGATATCTCTAGTGTTTTAAACTCTGCATTTGGACCCACATCATACTTGAGCTATTCCTGCCCTTTAAAAAATCCTTCAGACTGGACACTCTTTAAAGATTTTAACCTGTTAGGTGTGGCTGGCTTCCAGCAAATTATAGCAAGGCATACTGTAGAGCATGAAAAATGTCTTCTGAAGTGGAAATAAGAACTCCAAGGGAAAAAGAGTGTCACTACCCTGTAAAGGAGTCATCACTCTTTCCCAGACTTTCTAAGGGACTCTGGAAAACAGGATATTGTTTCTAGACTGCTGCACATAGAATCAACACAATTTGCAGCCGGTTTTGTGGCACCAGAGAGGTAGAGGTTGCATGGAAGGCTTCATTCAAAGAGTAGCTCAGGACACCAGGTTTAAATGATTCTTCTCAAGACTGTGACTGGGTAAATAAATGAGAAATGTGCATCTTTACAAGCACAGAAAAACAAGGATGAACTTACAGCACTCCAGCTTTATTGGCAGAAAGGGAAAAAAAAGAAAATTATGCACCTGAGCATTTTGGTTACAGGTTTTAAAAAAATAGACTACAGCAGGCTACTTTGAGCCAAAATTATTTTTCAACACCACACCTGTCCAAATGATTTAATTAACATGCACAATGTTCCTGCAAAGGACTTTCGTTTGTAAAACGTTCTTCTATTTTACAGTTAGTTCTCTATGTTTCAGATACTATACCCAGTTTTCCAGAGCTGCTTCACTTCACTCTCAATCAGTCTGCATCTTAAGCTTTCAAAGTACCTTCTAAAGGTACTTTGCAAACAATAACAATAAATCTCAAAGAAATTATATATGTTGAATTGGAATCTCCATAGCAGACATATGTTTGAAATACACTATAAACCAAAATAGTAGGCATCTAAACTGATATCCACAAAGACAATATATCTTCGGTTATGGTTCACAGACTGCCAAATAAAATACTATATTCTCACAGTGTAGCCCAAAAATTCTCTTGGTGCTTGTAAACAGAATTGGACAAAGACAGGAAAATCCATTGCTAGAGGGTTTGACATTTCCTTCTATTTGAATTTTAAATGAAAACTAAAAATTACACAGGTTTCCATGGGAAAAAAGAATCCGTTATTAATATAATTTCAAACTAGCTACACTATTTAGTTTAAAATATAAATTGAATTTAGAATCACTCTAAGAATGTGATTTTTTATAATTTTAAATATTTCAAGTAAAAATGATTTTATTCTGCTTTTGTTATTACTATGTGCATTGTGAATTTATATTGGATTTTATTTTAAATTTCTTTACTTATTTACATTCATTTTTCAACTTTTTTTAACCTGCTTCTGACATAGAGCTTTTTTTTTTTTTTTCTCTTCAGGGGACCTTTTGTTTAGAGTTTCACAGAAGACTGAAATTTTGAACAGAAAATAACACAAGCTCTCAGCACAATTTAGATAGGCGCCTGTTTTTGATATCTGAATGGCAGCTTGGTTGCATTTTGCTGCACTAATAAAACAGCTGCTACTCTAACCTGTACTGAGTGAGGCACCTTACTTTCTTGTTCCAAGTATTTTTTCCCTTATTTGGTGTTATAATGGAGAGGTTTTACACATTGATTCAAGGTGTCAAATTGCTTTATTACAACAGAGCAGATACTTTCAGGAAGAAATTAAAACAAAACATTTAAAATGTTGTTCAAAGCTTCATTTAGAATGTTTAAGATACATATTAAAATGCAAAAAATAAAATGTGTGGGAGCTGTGATTTAGAAACTACTGAAACCCAGAGAAGCTCATTCCTGGAGCGGTGTAAACCATTTTAAGGACTATGAGCTGTGAAGGCCCAGCTGTGTTAGGGAACTGGGATTTCTGTGGCACCCAGTTTTCCAAGGAGGTGGCTCATGATTCCTGAAAGTCAGGCAGCCCAGATGGTTCAGGAGCTGGTGCAACTCCAAAGAAGGCCTACAAACTGTCATCAAACAGAGTTTCTCGCATTTCCAATGGGAAGCTATTGAAATAGATGCATTCCTACAATATATGTCATCCTCTAATGATTCAGTATTTTTTCAGGGAAAATGTTGCATTCCCCAAGCAGCTCTCCTAGGGAGGTAGCTGCCTAAGCTCTCTGTAACACACGACAAAATTGCTTTGCCGCTTACTTCAGTGTAAAGATCACTCTAACTTCTATATGCTCATGCTATGATTTAGTGTACTTCTGTGTTTACAGACCATTACTGTGGGTCATCGCTAAGCCTGAAGTCAACACCATTGACTAGCCCACATCACAGCAAGATTGATTTTTTTTTAAAAAAGGCATTCATTTTTAAACCTGGTTTCCAAATTTTTTCCCTGGAGTGAAGCTATACTGTCATTCCTCTGTCAAAGATGAGAAGATTCGCTGTGAGACTTAGTCTACATTTTTAGCTTGCAGAAATCATAATAGCTCTGCGGTGCTCAATGAACAAAGATTTCTGATATGCAATGCGAAATACCTACTTTTCAACTGAAATTTAATGCCAAGCTTCAATACATTGCTCTCCAGCTCCAGTGTGTCCAACTGTTTCCTTGCAAATGCAGATCAGTTACAGCTCTGAGTTTCAGAGTTCAGATCTTTAGGTCAGAAATACACTATCATAAATCTGGAGATCACTTTGGGTTCTTGGTGTTGACTGACATTGCAGTTGTCACATAAATATTAGCAAAAACTTCAGTTTCAGTTCACTTACTGTTAGGACTTAGCATTAACCACGCCTAAATATAGCTACTGTGATTTCCAGCTCTTAGAAAACTTGGTGTTTTAATGTAAAACTATATTAATACCGAACCAAAAAGTAAGCCATTGTAGGCAAAATGCACTGCTGGTTTTATCACTACATTAGCAAGTGACAGACTACAAATTGTCAATGTGGCAACAAAAATTAAAAAATAATTTAACCAAAAGCCTCATATTCCTGATTTCTTGATGCCCTGATTCTTCAAAGCTACGCAGTTCTCTAAGGTGTGACCAGGATGACAGTCAAAACAAGACATTTCTAGGAAAAAGTAAATGTTAGCCTCTAAAAATTTGGAGAACAGGGACAGAGTAACTTAATTGGATAAAAAGATTGCATATGAAAAGAAGTTTTACTCCTAAATTATATTTAATGAGAGGTTGAGAGAGCAATGCAATCACAAAAGAATATCTCCATTAAAATCTTAAGTGTTTTGACACTTCAGGGAAATGTATAACATACTTTCTTACCCAAGAGTCAGCCAGTTCTCCAGGCAGTCATATATAGTGCAGCATAACTCAGCTATGACAAGAGGAAAGTAATACGATTTCATTAAAAATTAGTGAATAAGACAGGTTAGGTCCCTATAAATAACAATGTTCTTAAAAATGTCATATATATAGGAGCAGAAAACCTACCATAGATATTATTTATAATGTTATATTAGTGCTGTGAAGCTGACCTCAAGTAAGCTGAGGATGCCCTTGTAGTGGACACTGGACAACCTATGAACTATCTTCATGATGTTTTAAACCTCCTGTGTTTTAATATCTGCCACTTTTCAGCTAGAGATGGCTAGCAGACACTACTTGTTTACTTCAGATGCAGACCTTACAGCTATCATCCACACCTTTACATGCCAACGTTGAACTACTACCCTATGCTCTACTTCCATTTAGTACTCAACGGTCTGGTAAGCAAACTAAACAAACTCTAACTTTCTAACTGACACTTTTTTCCTATGAACTCAACCATTACTATGTGATCTTTGTTAGTTTATTTTGGTTTTGAGATTGATATGAGGGTGGCAATCCTGGACTATAAATAGAGGATCCAATCTAGAGTCACAGAATCACACAATGGTTGAGGTTGGTAGGGACCTCTGGTTCAACACCCCTGCTCAAGCAGGGACACCTAGACGCAATTGCCCAGGACTGTGTCCAGACTGCTTTTGGATGTCTCCAGTGAGAGAGACCACAGCCTTTCCAGGCAACATGCATCAGTGCTTAGCTACCCTTGCAATAAAGAATTGTTTCCTGATGTTCACAGGGAACCTCCTGCACTTCAATCTGTGCCCATTGCCTCTTGTCCTTTCACTGGGCACCACTGAAAAGAGCCTGGCTCCTCCCTCTTTGCACCCTCCCTTCAGATACATTGAGAAGATTCCCTTTGAGCCTTCTCCAGGCTGAACAGTCCTGGTTCTCTCTGCCTTTCCCCACAGAAGAGGTGCTTTGTGTTCCTTATTGAACTTCATGAGATTCTCATCAGACCAAATCTCCAAACTGTTGAAGTGACTCTGGATGGCAGAAGGACCATCTGGCATACCAGCCACTCTTCCCAGTTCTGTGCTATCAACGAACTTGCTGAGGGTACACTCTGCCCCATCATCCTGACAATAATGAAGGTGTTAAACAGTATTGGGCCCAGTATTGACCCCTGGGGTACACCACTAGTTACTGGCCTCCAACTAGACTCCATGCTATTGATCACCTTCTTTTGGTCCTCACTATACAGCCCATTTTCAGTCCATTTCATTCTCTGCTCTTCCTGCCCACTCTTTTCTATGAGCTTGCAGTTCAATGGGTTCTCCTTCTTGATGGAGTGATGTTTGCTTTCCTCCAGTCCTCAGGCACCTTGAATCATGATTGTTTGAAGATTACTGTGGCCTCACAATTACATAGGCCAATTCCCTCATTACTTGTGGGTGCATCCCATCAGGCCCATGGGCTTATGTATGTACAATTTGCTTAAGTATTCCCTGTCCTGATCCTCTTCCACCATGGGTATATCTTCCTTGCTCCAGGCTTTCTTTCATGGTCCTTGGACCTGGGATCCCTGAAGACTTGTCTTACTAGTAAAGACTGAGGTGAAAGAACATATTCAGTACCTCAGCCTTTTCCATGTCCTGTGTTATGAGGTACTCCTGTCTTCTTCAGAAGCGGGCTTACATTTTCCCTAGTCTTCCTCTTGTCAGCTACATACTTTTAGAAGCCCATTTAGCTGCCTTTGACATCCCTTGTCAGATTCAATTTCATTTGGGCTTTGGCTTTCCTAATCTCATCCTACATGTTCAGACAGTGCCTCTGTATTCCTCCCAAGCCTGTATTTATGGTGCTGTACTTATTCCTCACAAAACCTGTATTTATGTTGCTAAATACATAACAGTGAGAGAGATAAATGAACTGCCAGCCATCTATGTTCCTTAATTGTTATCATGCTTCTAGGCACTATCTAGTCACTAATGGTGACTAAAGCTCTCTGAGACAAAGCCTAGGCATGGTTTTGCGGATAGCATGCACCCAGGATCATTCTTGATAGGTAGCATGTCAAGACTGCAGATGATGTTGAATGTTTACCCATATTTTCTTGATTATTCCAACTAGTTTTGCCACCTCAAATGCACTTGTATGCCTTCCCAGCATACACTCTAGCGTATAACATATACTTGCAATATCATGCTATGAAAAAAACTCCACTCTAGTAGGCTTCAAGATTGCTTGGAGACACTTTGAATAAAAAAACAATACATAATACATAACATTGTATACTACTCAGAAACAGCACAGGATTGAGAGGAGATGTAGGGCCAAGTGCTAGGAGATGTTGATGTGGGTGGTCTCTGCTACTTGGCCTCAAATCTGGAAAGAAAGTTCATAGAAGGATTTAATTAAGTGCAGTCTGAGAGATCTCACATCCTCCTGTGACATATTTTGGTCAGCAGAGATGACTGAGTAGGAATTCCTTCTGGAACAAGACATAACTTGCCTGACAGGTCACTCTCTGTTTGGTCTTCACACCTTTTTGCATCAACTGGTCTGCAAGCCCTTCCATTTTTCTACTGTCAGAAAAATTTACAAGCTTATCTCTTCTATTTAGTTTGTCCAAAACCAGTTTTATGCTAATGTTGGGCAGTGTAAGGTATTACTTTGATGAAGCCCATATGGACAGGTAGGTTATTTTTCATTAAATTTATTCTCACTTAATCTGAAATTGAGGCAGACATATTTACCATTAACACTACATAAAAATATCTCTATTCTGTTTTAATCAAACACTCAAGAGATGCCTAAAACAGCTGACTTGTTCCAAAGACTGAAATGGAATTATTTCATATATTTGGAGATATTTTGACTTATTTTCCTTAAAGAGGGAGACTGCCAATAAAAAAGTTGTATCAAGTGGTGTTTTCATTATACTGATTTCATTTCTTATAAATATTTTCTTTGAAGGCTGGTATTGTAAAAATGATGTTGTGAATTTCTCCTGTTTTGTCTTAAAAATGTGTTTTAAATAAAAGGTGTTTCCCCTTTCCTAAAGAAAAGCTGCCAGACCTGCACATAAAGCACTAGATTAGAGAGTAGATCTCAACTCTACACATCTCATCTTCTTATTTTAGCATCTAGTATCAAAGGTTCAAATCTTCATGTCCACCATTTGCTTCTCAGAGCAACATGTGTCAAAAGCTTCATGAAGAAGACTGGGCACCACTTTATCAGTTTACACTATTGCACATAACTGAGAAGTACATTATGACTGACATTGCTGACTGCCTTTATTAACAATCAGTAAAGGAAAGGAAATCATGAGGTAATGTCAGATGATGGACTTTTGGACTTGCTCGCTTTTGGACTGTCAGAATGCCAAAAGGCATTCATCACTGGCCAGGCTGAATCCAAGGAAAAGTGAAATAATACTGACCAGAAAAGGGAAGTCTTTTGAATATTTGTTCAAAAAAACTGCATCCATCTTCCACTGAAGAAATACAAATGTCATTCATCAAAATGGTGCAAAGCCTCAGGGATGTGATTCCTTGCTGACACTGGATGAGCAGGTAACATCAGTTTCCAGAAATGCCTTTTTTCCTCTCCAGATGGCTGGGAAAATTAATTCTGTTCTCTCTGATGAGAATTTTACTGCAGTAGTTTGCAGTTTTTCCAGACTCCCATTATGACAACTTTAAATGTGTCTTTAGAAACTGAGTGTGACTGTCATAAGCAAGTTTCAGCTGGAACAAAATGTATCTTCCTACCTTTCTTCTGGTTCTGGCCACTGGAAAAAAAGAGAAGTTTCTGCAGAAGTCCATCATAGTAAGTGACTTTCTCTTCCAGTTTAATGACTTCTGATCTTGAAGATCTTGAAGGCAATTAACAAGAAGAACAAGATTTGGCTTGGCAAAATTCTATAACCACCCAGGAAGTACCAATTTAAAGTTGGAGATGAGATATTTACAAAATAAGTCAGTGCTAAAATGAGGCTCTGAAGACATGAATATCAATTCTGTATGTCCTTAGGAAATGGTTAACAGCTTTCCTTTTCTAGACACTTCCTCCAGGCTTCTTGCCATCATTTTCTCTTTCCTCCTACTCCCCAAAACAAATCTTGTTTCAAGAAGCATTTTCTTACCAAAGGAGGAAGTATTAAATTATTTTAAAAGTTCACCAATTTCTGCATTACTGTCATTGCTTTTATGGGGAAGGTGAGCAGATGCTGGGATCAATGAAAGTAGATATTTGGTAGACAGAAATATAACTTTCTTTCTCTTCCCATCTGTAGATGAGAAGGATTTTGGTAAGTCACCCAGAGGACTGCGAAAATTCAGAGATACATAGTGAGGTGGAGGAAATGAAGTCAGTGCTATTGCAGTTGGATTTCAGTACTGATAAATATAAAACAATACTATAGGGAAAGAAATAAATATTTTAGAAGAGTCTAAAATTAACAGCACCAACTCATTTTAAGGATCTGGCTATCACTAAAAATATGTTATTAAGGACCTATGTTCAAGAGGCTTAGATAGAAATCTGATGAATGATAACCTAAGACACTAGGGTTTGCAAGAACTGGGAAATTTTATTTTAAAACGTTATTACCATTACACAATTCATTGATATGTTTGTCTGGAATGTTTTACGTGAAATTGGCCACCCTGTCTTAAAAGCAAAAAAGAATAATGCAGAACACAGAGTGACCCAGAATCTCATGATGAAATTACCAAGCCCAAGGCTATAAAAAAAAGTTTATATCAAGAGAAATTCAAAGACTATTTTGCTTGTCATAGATGATAGCCTCTCATGGCACTGGATAAAAGAATCTAGCAAAAGAAACAGAAACTACACGTTTGTACCTTCTGTTCTCCGAGCTCTTAAGAACATGAGACATTGAAGGAAACTTGAGTGTAAGAAATCTAAAATGCATGGAAAGTAATACTATTCTATATAGCACATTGCAAAGCTTTTTGACGTAGGATGCTCCTAGCAGCCTGTCAAGAAAAGAAAAGGGAAAGACCAGAGAAAGGAAATAGTACTTTTGTATTAGAAGGATTGAATGGATTTAAAAGAACAGTTTCAGAATAAGTAATAAACCTCATGCTTCGGTAATTACAGAATCACAGAATCATTATGGTTGGAAAGGGCCTCCAGGGTCATCAAGTCCAACCTTTGTCCTAGCATCTCTCTAACCACTACACCATATCCTCAAGCGCCGCATCTA
>JAVSBS010013765.1:0-41655 GCA_033124195.1 Coracias cyanogaster | reverse complement strand
CTTTCCCTTTTCTGAGATTATCACTCACAACGATCGCTTCGCCTCCCCACTGTAATGTTACAGGAGTGTCTCAAGCACCACTTCAACTCATGTCTAGGTGTCATGTCCCTAGTGACTTATGCAGACAGATTTACCCCGCCTGCAAAAAGGATCTGAAGCTGCTATTAGATCACACAGATGTACAAAAATTCTCCATCCATCACCACAATAGTCAGAGAAGGGGATGTGCAGGCCAGCAGAGCTGTCTCTGCCCAGATAGGGCCCCCAGCAAGGTAGTACAGCCAAAGGGACTACTGATTTCAGAGGGTTACAGAAGCCATGAAGCCACCCAAAAGACTTAGCTGAGCCACCTCTTACTGCCAGCCTGTTCTTAACTCCTAAGCTTTCTTTTTCTATTGTATGCAAACCACCAGTGGCACCATCCCAGCCACCCAATCCTTCTTACAGCTTCCAAAGACAGAACTTCCCCCTGCCCCAACTTTCCCAGGCAGGCACTGCCCCTGCCCTGGGCTAGGAGTCCTGCTGGTGGCTTTCTTCTGTGCAGTGTGGTGGATGGACAGGGCAGCCATCTCCAGGGAGCTGAGCTAAGACTGGTTTTGCTAATCAGCCTCATTCCACACTGACACTCTGAAGGGCTGCCCTGGTTATTTTTAGGCACTGCTGGGAGATGCCAGGGCTCTTGTACCTCAGGAGGGTTCACAGCTTCTCACTCAGCCCCTTGCACCACACTGAGTCAGAGGACTCTTTGGATGCTGGATGTGAGTTCCTATGGGATTGGGCAAGCCTGAGCGAGGAAGAGCCAAGGCAGGTGGCTTTCAGCTTATGCACCCCGTGCTAGGCAGAGCCTCCTCAACTAGCAGCAGCCAAAACTGCATAGTTGGAGCCTGCATAACACCTCTTCCCAGCCACGCAAGCACTGCTTTCACACAGCAGCAGAGCTCAACTCCTCCGATCACAAAGAAAAGCTAGACAAAATCACTCTTTTTTTCTGCTAGGCATAAAAATAAAGAGCCATCCTTGCTTACCTTTGCCCTTGCAGAAAGATCCACCTCCACTCAGAAAGAGCTAGCCCATCAAGATCTGCTGGGGCTTTACCTTCCTTTTATACCTGAGAGGTGCAACTGTGCTAGAAAACAGCCCCAGCTGCATCTCCTCTGCACTTACTTGATTTCTCCTCACCCAGGGAAGCCTGCAAGGTGTTGGGGAGGTTGTGCTGGGGGTGAGCATCCCTGGGCTAGGAATTCAAGCAGGGTTTGAGTCAGTGATGTTTACTCCAAAGTAAACACAGTGCCTTGGTGTGATCAGAAGAGCTGTGGGACCACTGGGGAGTTTCCAGCCTTTGACGTGAAATCCAGTAGGGACTTTTCTCCCTGAATGATTTGGGGGAGGTCAGGGAATCCAGGTCTGGAGGGGATTCCCATTGCAAAGATACTGACCCCATGGCCCAGGCGTGGTGAGGTGTCCGTGTGTCACAAGCAGCGACAATACAAGAGTCTTCCCAGAACATGGCAGCAACAGCAACCGTGGGGCTTTTGCACCTGAAGGTTTTCAAGTGACTGGTCTGTGGTTCGACTGCTTTGCAGGTTCAGGCATTAGCAGATCTTCCACGCAGTCACTGGTTCTGTTCATGTAAAAATATGTAGACACATAAAGGCAGCTAAGTAAGAAGTTGAGAGAAAATAAAAATAATGGAGAAGGGACTTGTACCCTCATACCTCTTACAGCTTTGAAAAGGTCTCTGCAGGGGACTGAGAGACCCGTGGGTGCTGGCTCACAAGGCAATGGGTGCTCATGGCTATGCTGGGTAAACATGGGGGCTTTTGCTGGGCAAGAGTCAAAAAGGTGCCCACCCACTGCAAGCCTGGCTTGAGGGGGTGAAAAATGAGGGGGAGAAAGGTGCCAGCCTGCCATGTCCTAGGGCTGGTGGGGCCAGGCGGGCCTCATCTAGCTCTGCCACCTCATCCCTTGGAGGGATGTGCATCTTTCAGAGGCGGGGAGAGATGACTGGAGTGCCCTGATTTATTAGCACCTTGAAGCTGTGGGAAGTGAAAAACAAGCTCGACCTGGGAACAAAACAAAAATACAACTGCTGTCACGGCAACTGTCTCCAGATGCACAAAGAGACCAATTATTTCCATTAATCAACTTAGTGAGAAGCTGCAGAATAGGCTTAAGCCACAGCCGAGGCTCAGTGCTGAGGGGAGGGAGGAGCAGAGAGCTCCATCAAACCCTAGTTGTCAAGGAAAACCGTGATTCCTCCCATGGCAGAGGGGTTTTGGAGCAGCCCGTGGGAAATGGTAGAGGGGTGCTGCTGCTCCAGGCATGGGCATGCAGGCTGGCAGTGCCATATGGCCAGAGCTGGGCACTGGCTGCCCTCCTGGTGGACAGATGGACAGACGGACGGGTGCCTCCTTCCCGCCTTCGCCCACGTGTCGTGAGGCTGATGAGCTTGCTGACAGGGCTGAGCAATCCCCTCTTGCACCCACCAATCCTCCCCACACCTTCCCCTATTCCCTGGGGACCACAGCAGCGCAAATAAGGACTCACCCTACCCCAATGCCAAGGGTCAGATGTGATTTCAAAATCTGTCTGGAGCCTCTCTTATGTCAGCTGGGAGCCAGGCAGCGGCTGGGAGAATGGGGGCAGAAGAAGGTATCTTTGGACAGCAGCGACTACTGCAGTGGGTCTCCCTGGGGACATGCTGAAGGCCAGAAGGGAGGGGAGGGAGTTTGGGGAGCTTGATAGAACTAAATGCAAGGTTTGTGAAGTCATAGAGAAGTTGGTCTAAGCCTAATCTTAAACCTGGGGCTAAGTAGTTAGTTACCAGTTCTACAGGCATTAAGTGATCCTTATACTGTAAAACCAGGCCAAAGCAAAGAAGGGATCTGCTTATGGACACTGAGCCTCTGTCTTCCTGCTGCATCTGCTCTCCTCCTGTCTGAATTACAATCTCCTACTAAGTTACAGAGAACCCCAGAAGCTCTGGTCCTGCAAAACCACTGCAGTGCCTGGAGAAACAGTGATACCTGCACTGGCTGAATTAATTTCATTTAGTGTAAGAGGCAGAGGGTGCAGAGTTATTATAAAGAATCCCACAGCAAAAGCCTTCCAAAAATACCAATATGCCAGGCCCAACCTTGACATCTCTTCACCACTGAAGAGTGGTGAGGTTTTTCCACCCTGTTCTTGCCTGCAAAGAAGCTTCTCAGCACGAGATGGACACACATGCCCTGGTAGATCAGGCTGCTGCCCTGGTCCTGCCTGTTTTCTCACCCAGCTGGTAAACTTGGGGCTTGGCAGTTTGGAGTACATCAGTTATGGCCAGTAAGACCCACCACCACCACATTTTGGAGAACACAGACTCAGCAGGAAAGCAGAGGAGCTCTGTGCCTAGCACAGACCCTGTCACCAGCTTTACCAGTGCTTGTTGCCCACATAGCCACTGCTACACTGGGCTCCCAACAGGACATCTGCATCTTCAGCTTGGCTTCTGGCCGCAGATCTAAGCTCTAGTGCATGGGGGTCATAAGCCATAGTGAGGCCTTTAAGGTATGAGCACAGGCCCTAAAAATACTCTCTAACCCCGATAACACCATTACAGAGCCCTCCTTCTTTGATGTGCGGCTTCTTATGCATGTTCCCAGACAAGAGCCAGTGGAAAATTTGCTGAAATTCCAGCTGGAAGTTGTCAGACAGTTGGTGGAAACCCCCTGACCTCAAGTGCTGGCTTCAGCCCTACGGGATTTTTTTTCCTCCTTGCTGGATGTGACTCTCCCAGCAAGAATCCTCACAGCAGACCCACAGGGAGCACAGAAATCCTGGGGCTCTCGTCTCTGTGCTCTACCAGGCCCCCCTCTGCAGTAAACCATCTTACACTGTAAATATTTTAAAAGCCCAGCAGGGCTGTGGAGTATGTTTTGCTGTTGTTATGGATCCAGCCCCAGCAGGAGAGGTCTAATAATAGTCACTGTACCCTGGAATGAAAGGGCAAGGGGCACTGCACAATGCAGAGAGCTCAAAGGCAACCACACCACTTCATGCCTTGGTCCTTGCAGACTGGCAATGAAGGGGAGAGAAGTGGGATGCAATGCATGAGCAGAAGAAGGGGCCACATACCTGTTCCCCAGCAGAACTCTGAGATTTCACCCCAGAAACAAAGCAAGGTTTAGCTTGGCTTTGTGGCTTTATGACTCCAGAAGTTTGGGGTCCAAAATAGAGTGCTAGATCCTCTAGTTTGACACTAAGCAGGTAGGACAGCGTGCCCCTACCTGGGCTGTGGGATGAGGGAGCCATCTTCAAGGGGAGCCCACAGCCATTGATCCCAGCTGCCACTGGCAACAGGCTGGTGAGGGGCCACAGCTGAGCAGCAGCACCCCAGGACATAAGTCTGCTGGGGCTCCTGCCCCCGGGGGCCTGAGTGTCCCAGTCCCTGCCCTCGGGGCTGCTGTGGCCACAGGGGTGGCTGAGGTGCAGGGCACAGGTGTCGGGGAGACAGCACAGCGGGCAGGGCAGCTGCCCCCTGCTCATCGCTGAGGAATGGGGAGGTCTCTAGAGGAAAGTGGGGTGGGAGCAGGGGATGAGTCAGGCTCAGTGCAGCAGGGAAAGCCACTGCTGGGTTTAACCTTTGAACCTCCTTCCCTGCAGCAGCCTCAGGGTGCTGTGCTGGCTGCTCTAAGGGCAAGGATGTCTAAGCAGGGCACTGAGCTGCCTTCTGCCCAGCAGTGTCACAGATGCCATGCAAAGATAAACAGGACTTTCTCTGACCTACAGGCCCTCTGTGCTCACTGCGAAGACAGGTTAGGTGGAGTGGAAAATACTGAGGAAGGCAAGAGGTAGAGCAGGCAGAGCAGAAATGAGAAGCAAAGCAGGCAGTGGAGGGGAAGCTGGCTGAATTCAGCCAAGCTTGCTGATAGCCAGCATCAGTGCCGAGTCCAAAAATAGCCCTTCCTAGCCATAAAAAGCTTTCAGTTTAACCTCGACGAGGGACAGATGCAATATCATGCAAAGGGTTTTCTTGAAACTGGAGTCTGGGGCCGGGTATGTCTGTAGCATCCACCCCATCCCTTGGAATTAAACCCTGGCCACTGGCTCAGGTCACAGCGCTTGTGTTTGCTCTGCAGGCGCAGGGCCCTGTGTGGAGTTTAACCTGCCCATGGCATTTCCAGGTCATTTGTCAGCCACTCTTATGTTATTTGCAGTAACTATTTGCTTGTAGTCCCTGGGATGGATGCTGTGGAGAAGCAAGCAAGGGGCAAGATGGGAATTAGATGCTGGCTTGTCAGCAGGACCAAGAGGGGCATTGAGCTGACCCGAAAGAAATGACTCAGTTTCTTCTACCAAAAGGCAGAAAAAAAAAATTAACACTTTACTTTCTTAACATCTACATTCTAAATAGGTATAATTCAGCCCTGGTATGAGTAGGGCTGCTTTAGCTGCAGCCCCCAGAGTGGAGCCAGCTGCTCCATCAGCTGCTGGGTGACTTCCCTGGAAAATGCTGGTGAGCCCAGCTGCAGTCTCAGCTCCGGAAGCCGAGTTCGTGCCAGCAAACCCAAGACTATTAAAGCTTCAGATTTTTTAGGTCTCACAAGACACTATAGAAAAATAAGTCCAGGCAGGAAAAACAAGTCTGCAGATCAGGCAGAGCCAGGTTATTTCAGGGGGGCACAGGAGCAGAAGTGGCTCTGGGGACATGTCTGGTGTCTGTGGCAGCTTGTGAGGGGCTCCCTCACTTGTGGCCAGCTGCCCTGGGACAGGCAGCACCCTGTCCTCATGATGCAGGGCACACCACCTGTGACAAAGGTCAGAGGGGTCAAAGGGGCAGATCCCAGCCCCCTGCCAAGGGCCTTTGTCACTGTGCCACACATCCCCTGCCCCATCCCCAAGGGCTGGCACACTGTACCAAGGGTGTAGGGACTGTTTCTGTGACTGTCAGCAGCAAGGAGGAGAGGGAGGTAGGAAATAACCATCTGGGGACAGGTTGAATCATCTCTTTGAAGTGCCCTGGAAACCCTTGTGCAGTGTATTAGTGCTCTGTGGGGCTGTTCCTGCAACGCCTGGCAAGAGCTGGCCCATCGTTCCCTCCCGCCAGCCCACGGGAGTATGAACAATGGAAGCGGGGGAGCGGGCGAGTGATGAACCCCCACTTTGCACCCCCTGCCACCGCTAAACGACTGTCCATGGTGAGGCAGTTTCAAGTTGAACGACATGGGCAAGGAGGACGGTGGTTCCTTTCTTGTTTCTGGCAGATGCTAAAAGATGCTTCCACTGACTAAAAACCCACTGAACTGTCTTGCACCTGGCTGAAAATGTGGAAATGCCCTTTGAAAAAAGGGTTTTTCTATCAAAACTTGAGGCTATTTAAACACCAGTCACCTCCTCGTTCCAACAGCTTCCCGGAGGCAGAGGCTGGAGTGTCTCTGCCAACGGAAAAGGGTCTGCCTGCAAAGCTTTTCAGAGCCACCCGCCTTGAAAATCCTGAGGGAACTGCACAAATCTGAAAGCTTTGCTCATAAATCCACCTGGCTCCAGCTCTTTGCATGGCGAGGACAAGGTAGGAACCCTTCCAGCCACAGAAAATAACTAAACCACTCACGCCATCTCCCGGCCACCCAGCCGGGACACAGCCCAGCAGGACCTGTTTCTGCACACTGTGGTCTTTCCCCTGTTTTCAGTCAAGGTTCCATCCTTTTCCCATGTGATGGGGCATTTAGTCCCTTGGCACAGCACTGCCGCAGCTGAGCACATCCACCTTTGGAAGCTACATCAAGGGACACCAGGAATATTGGGGTTGTTCAGCCTGGAGAAGAGAAGGCTCCAGGGAGACCTTATTGCAGCCTTTCAGTACTTAAAGGGGGCAATCTTTTTAGCAGGGCCTCTTGTGATAGGACAAGAGATGATAGCTTTAAACTAGGAGGGAGAGATTTAGACTGCATATAAAGATTTTTTTTTACACTGAGGGTGGTGAGACCCTGGCCCAGGTTGCCCAGAGAGGTGGTAGAAACCCCATTCCTGGAAACATTCCAGGTCAGATTGGATGGGGCTCTGAGCAACCTGTTCTAGTTGAAGATGTCCTTGCTCAGTGCAAGGGGGTTGACTAGATGACCTTTAAAGGTCCCTTCCAACCCAAACCAGTCTATGATTCTACAATTCTATGAAAATGCTGCATCCCAGGAGCTGCCAGCTCCTGCTCCTTAGTTTGTGAAGTCCATCCTGCAAAGCAGGTGGTCTCCAGCCCCTGGTGCAAGGGCAGGATTCTTGAGCTTGTCAGCTCTGGACTGGCCTCACCACTGTGGAGATGGACCCAGGCTTGTATGGACCACTCATAGGGAAGCCTCCCATGTCCTTGTGACCTCTCTTCAGCAGCTATTCTGTAGCTCTGATGAGCTGCGAGGAGGACTTGTCTGGGAATGATGGATGCTTGTCCTATTCTGGAGAAAAGGTGCTTTGCTCTCTGAGATCAGCCAGACTGCTGCATCCAGAGCAGGCACCTTGTCCCGGGAAGGGCATGCCTGCAAAGGAAAGAGGGAAGACAATGGAAAACAACAGCTGGGATCTCTTCCTGGGGCAAAGGGTGTGGCTTTTCCTGGAGCTCATTATCAGGAGCTAGACAGATGCCAAGCCCTGGGAGGAGATGGGTGTTTGCAAGGATTTGCTGTATTTGGAGAAGCAGGTTCTCCTGGGAGGTCTGGCTGGGCCAAGCCCCATGTCCCATCAGTGAGCCAGTGTCAGCACCCCCTGAGCTGGCATCAGCACCAAGAAAGGAGTCCTCAGTCTCAAGAACAGGAAGAATTTAACCTCTTTTATCCTGGCTATTGCACCTTTACCAGCATCTTCTTTCTACAGCCATAACATCAGGGATTAGAGAGAGGAGTGCAATTCCTGCCCAGGCTGGTGGTCTGCCAGCAGACTTCCCTGGTAGGAAGATCAATATTAAGCAGGATTTGTACAGGAGGCTTAAGTAGATTTCTCAGTGGGCCATTAACCCCAAGACACAAAAGCAAGTAAATGACAAGAAGTTGAATTTTTTTCATTAAACACGAGCGTTTCTAATCAGAACCCTCTTCAAGCACTAACAACATCAGCAGAGCTAAAGACATCTTTTACAGTGAGCAGAATTGCAGATAAGACAACAATTAATCTCTAACTTCCATGCCAGAAAACAAACTAAGTGCTAAACTGAGTGAACAAGAGGAGGAACCAAAAGCTCCAGGTTCCAGAGCAGAGGCGGCTGGTGCTTGCTAGCTCTGTGCCCGGGAGCCACAATGCCTGTGATATGTCCCCTGAGCTCCTGAGGTCCCTGGACCCTGTGTGTTGTACAAACGCTGGCAAGTTAAACTGTCAGCTAAAACAAAAACCCAACTCAAGGATTGGTCAGGCTGAACTAAGAGCTGGCTCACAGCAGAGCTTGCAGGTGACGAGTGGATGCTCCGAGCCTTTCTTTGTGCTCTGTGCTTGGCACAGACACAAGCCTGGAGTGAAGGGATCCAAACATCTGACAGAAGGGCTGATTTTTGCATGGTAATGTGCTTACCTCAAAGCAGTCCAGTCCAACAGTTTCTCAGTGACATCGGACTGCCAGTGGAGGCCAGCACTGATTCAAAGCCTCTATAAAATACTGCCCTGCTCCCCCAGCTTCCCAGCAGGTATCCATCGGGGCCCTGACCATTTCCCATTACAAATTCAGGTTGGATCAGCACCCCATCCCCCCAGTACAGGGAGCCAAATCTGGCCTCTGTTCAAAGATCCCATGGCATTTTGAGGAGGAAGGAGGGCTTTTTCTGTACGAAAAAGCTGCTGCAAGCAACCTTGCAGCTCCTAAAGGAGAAGAGCAGAAACTCAAAAGGAGAGGCAAATGCCTTATCTACCTTGCTTTGCAATGGGAGGGCAGAACAAGGGCCAGTAAAGCAGCAGGGTCGGATCTTTCCTGCTTACTTGCCCTCACCCAAGATGGTGAGTGAGCCAACACTGTGAGGGACCTGGCACGGTGGGTGACCCGGCATGGTGGGTGACCCAGCATGGTGGGCTGCCCCACACACTGCCCCATGTGATTTCAGTAGCTGCTGTTAGAGGAATCGGAGCAGAGTTACAATGACTATTTTTTCATGCTGTAATTTAATGCCACGGAGTAACCTAACCCAGAGGGAGCCATGACTCCAGGCTTGCTGAACATCCTTGACCTCACAGCTGTGTCTTCTCTGCAGCATTTTGCAGGCATATGGAAATGCAATGGAGGTAGAGTCCAGCACATACACCGACTTTATTTCCTGTGATCGGGCCGGTCGGAGGAACGCTGTCCATGACATCCAACGAGATGCAACCACCATCAGCATGCGCAAGCTGACCGAGGACCTAGGTGACCTCACTGTTGAAGGAGCAGGTGAGCTGCTGCAGACACCAGTAAGCCCAGCTCCTGGCACCCAGGCTGGAAGGGCAAGGCATGACATGGCAGTGCAGGTGACCAGTGCTGTCTCTGGGAGCATCACAGAGATGCTCAGGAGGAACATCCTGTTCCTTGCTGCAGTCAGTGCCTTCACGCTCGGTGGGTACTCAGCTAGTGGGAGACTCCCCAGGCTGAGGGGCTCTTGCAGGGAATGGGATGGTCCCAGGGGTCCCAGGAGCTGCATGCTCCAGCCAAGGCCCCTTGCTTGGCTGGTTTGTAGAGGCGCTGATGCTTAAACAAGACCAGGGCAAACTGACCAGGGCAAATTACACATCAGGTGTACCTTATGCTTTGTAAAAATCAAGTGTGGGGCTAATTGTAGGTTTTGTGGTTTACTTTTTCTTTGTTAGTTGGTTTTGTTTTTTTCAAAAATCAGCCTTCAAATAGTTCCACAGCATTTTAAATAACAACAGACATAATTTTAAACACCACCAGTCATCTCCAAATCTTCCCCTGTAGCCCAAACATGGCAGCAGCACCACCCTGCACAATATATGCCGGCCAGCTAACAACAAGAAGCATGAATCCTCTGCTTAGATCACAAGCAAAACAGCCACTTTGCTTTCACTACTACGCAACAAAACACACAGCACAACTGCAGAGGGTAAACCCAGTTTTTCCTTTACTCTTTTACTCCTCCAGCCTACAAACTGTAACTGTAAAACCACTTTAAAACACATTACCCCAACTGTACCTCATTCAACATGTCCACACTAGCACGTGTCCATCCACCCATCCATAAGAAGCACAAATGAGAGCTCTTCTAACAAAGAGCAACTAGGGTAGCTGCCAGACTGTCTCCTAGAACACTTGAAAGTTACAGGTTAGGCAAGTCGAGCACAGCCCTGCCCCGGGGCTCCCTCCCAGCATCACCAGATTTCTTGAGAAGCACTTTTATTCCAGCAACCTAGAGAACCCAATACTATTAAGCCAAATAGCTGGCCACAGGAGGGTATCAATAGGTCTTCAGGTGGCAATCAGAATAAAGTCAGCTACAGCAGTTACTGATTGCTTGTGCCCTCAGCAGAGTGTAACCCTGCTTTCTTCCCAATCCTCCCTTCTGCAGAAAGCCAAAGAGATGCAGCTTCTCCTGAGAACGACCCTGGAGCAAGACCAAAGGGGCAAGAAAACAGCCCCTCCCCATGACAGTGCACAAGGGGTGGGATGGGCAGGAGGAGGGCCTTGCTGCGAACATTAAACAAGAATTTGCTGTTGAATCTGCAGACGAAAGCCAACCTGGAACAGCAAGTTGTCTGTCAAATTCCTCCGCTGCAACCATTTCTGTTTAGAGACCCACAAGATGCTGTGCAAGGACTGGCACCTCCAGAAGACTTCTGCTCCCATTCATAATGATTTAGAGCAACACTGCGTGGTTGTAGTGATATGAGCCATTCTCAAGATGCCTTAGCTGCAATTTTCCCCTAGGGGAAAAAACAATTTCAGTAATAATAGACACATCAGACTTTCCTGTCCAAGGTACCCTTCTCCTTTGCGAATTTAGACTATTATTTATTCTGTTTCCATAGATTAGATATTTAGATTGTTTTTTCTAAGTCTCACCCTCATCTTCATCTTAGACCTGACCTGGCCCCTGGGATGTCCATGTGGCCCCTCGCCAGGGTAGGCAGTGGGGAAGGGACCTGGCCAGTCCCGCTGCCTTCAGGTCAAGCACCACTCACCTGTGCTGCTGCCACTTAGCATCAGGAAAGGACCAAAGCACAGCTCTGTGTGGATGACCTCCACCTCCAGCCCCAGCAGCACCAGCCACAGGCATCTTTTTTCTTTGGGTTTTAGCATTTTAAGATATTGTTAAGGGGAGGGGAGAAATATTTTGCTGGTTTGACTGTTGAAATTCAGGCTTAACTTTGCAAGCTGTTAGCTGAGATGATCTCTGGTAGGATCTCATATCATTCTGTCTTTTAGGAGACATGTTTTGTGTTAAAGATGGTTTGATAAAACTATATAAGCTGTTGGAATAAATAATGCAGCCTTCAAGTACTGAAGGTGAGGTTTTTCTGCGTGGATGTTTCTTCTTCCTCTGTTTTGCCTTGTAGCTGGTTAAGCTGTAGGGGGGTTACACCAGCTTCTCCTAAAAGACATGGAGCTGTGTTACATGACAGTCCTGCTGACAGGCAGAGCCGATCCCGCCAGAGCTGTGGGAGGCAGCTACAGCCCGGCTAGGATTGATGGCCAGTGCAGGGACAAGGCAGACCTGGCCTGAGAAATACTCTGCACTTGTGACACAAGGACAAGCATCACCCTGACAGCCTAGGGAAGAACTGAATGTTACCAGTTTGAGATTTATCAGAGAAAACAAGGCCATAAATAAGTAGAGAAGCGGCTGCTAGACAGAGGGACAATTGTCTGTGGGCCTCTGAGAAGCAATGGCCATGGGGCCAGCACAGAGATGTCCACGGCTCCAACCCCCACAGGAAACAGGGATTTGGCAGCCAGGTAGCAGCTGTATCTGCTGCTTTGGCAGCTGCAAACCAGCTCAGCTCCCAGAGCTGCCTGGATACTACTGCAGCTCTGTGCCCAGACGCTGGCCAAGAGCCTGCTCTCATTTCCCTGTACTCAGGGGCAAAACAGCAGGTAGCTCCTGGGCTTGGCTGACCACACAGTTGGGTCCTTAAGCCCCATTTCCAGCTCTCCTCACGGCCACTGAACAGTATTTTTGGCTCATGCTGACATACAGAGAAAGCTGAAAGGCAGTGCAGAGGCACTGTGCACCATGCGAGACCTCCAGCAGTCAAATGGAGGCTAAACTTAGGTCTCCCTGGATAGAAAATATCTGTTCCAGAATTATATTTAGGCAGATTATTTGGGACCTGTTGGCCAACTACCCTCAGAGGACAGGCGAGCAGCATCAGGTTCCCCCTGCAAGTAAAAGAGCCAGCTCAGCTGCCATCGCCGATTGTGCTGAAAGACCAAGGGCACTGGCTTAATCCAGCCACATCCTGACTTGCAAAGTTGCTGAGCACACGGCTGCTGCGAGCCCTTCATTTCAGTTGAATGTAGGGGCACACTGGACCTTCGAAACTCTAACCAAGCACTAAATGATCGGAAAGTTTTTCAGCAACCACTCCCCATCCCGAGCTGACAGTGCAGCCCAACAGCCAGGCAGCCCAAGCTTAGCATCAACCAGCTGTGCAAAACTCAGGAGACAGGTAAAAAAAGTTGTAAACTACTTTTGATACATGGCAGAAAAAGCAAGTGTACAGAGCAATGGTGCTGCTGCTTCTAGCAGTGATACACGTCCCTTTGATTACAGAAAGGAGAAGGACAAACGAGGTTGAAACAACCTGCATCCATAATTCCAACTTGCCTGGCCAGCAAGGGAGCATGGCTGCCTTCCTTTGGCTGTCAAAGTGCTCTGACCTGGCACAGGAAAAGGCAGGAATGGGGTTGCCAGAGCCCTCCTCACACCTACCAATTACCCTCATGCTCTAGCAGGAGTACAATGGCTCATGTTGCAGACCATGGCTCCTAACAGTCACCCTTGAACAGAAAGGCAAGAGGATTTATCTTTTAATACAAATTTGTTATTTTATTAAACAGGATTAACAATCAGCTCTCCAGAATCTAAACAAGCAACTCTTCTTCACAAACTATTTTTGGAGAAAAATCACCCAAAAAAGCCTGGTTCTTACCACAATCATGTTCTTAAAAGTGATGCTTTATCATTTGCTTTATAAAAGTAAGAAATACACTCTCTCATATCCGTCTATCTCTCTATTTGTGTGTATATATGCACCATGTACTTCAGAGATGAGTATTTTACTCAGAAGACAAATATGGAAGCCCAGAAAGAATGGAAATACTCCCAGCATGTGGTCACTGCTGGCTGAGACTGGACCAATCTCGCACATGGTCTGCGGTAATGGTGACCACGGCCACTTGTCAAAGGCCACTTTTTGGTACAATATCTTTGGAGTAAGCATCTTGGCAGACACCCAGGATGCTAAAGCACGCCACACACTCATGTAAGAAAATGATGGTCTCTTCTCTGGATGCATGGCTCTGTTGGATATTAAGTAAAAATACTGTAATGCAGCAAAACCACTTAGGAATTTTGGTGACTATTTCTATATAAGTTCTCCACAAAACTGAAGATCTGGCTCCTAGTCAGTGTTGACTGAAAGAAGCCATTCAGATGGGACCTGAGTCAATATGTGACAACAAGGTTATTAATTTACTTATTCAGTTTTAATGGTATCTAAAGATTATGTCAAGTCAAGAAGAGGGTAGAATGGTTACAACAGGCCATTGGTTATGGCTTTTCCAAGTCCTAACCAAGGAGGGAGGAAGAGCAAACTGCAGTTCACAGGAATTCTCCAGAATAAGTACAAAACCGGGAAAAGTCCCAGAAGCCCAAAATGGTAAAAATGTTCCAACTTCCTATGCATGTGTGAGCATGGTCATGGGCAGCTGTGAGCACAGCTGAAGCCTGAGCCCAGGGTGTGCGCTTCTGCGGCAGGGACATCGGGAGGCTGGTACAAGAGAGACCTTGTCCGGGAAAGGATGCCGAAAAAAACCACCACTGTAAAATTCCCTTCAAACCTGTGCATGGGCAAGAGCACCAGCTTACATCTTGTTCTTCTTCCAGTCTTGTTAGTACAAGACTAACCCTGTAAATATAGCTGTGGCAAATCTTCCTTTGTGAACTGCTCATCCCGTGTCAGCACGAACACATCTTTTCCTGAGAAAGGTGAAGATTAACCCAGGCCACAGTCACAGTTAAAAGTGGCTATTTCTGCACTGCAGACGAGGCAGGACAGATAAAGCAGGGGAAGAGGGGAGGGGAAAAAAAAAAAAGCAGAAGAGGTTCTTCTGTTTTGCAGTACAGAAAGACTGGCAGATGGAGAAGGGAGCCAGGCCAGGAGGGAGTTTCAGCCTGCCTGAACCACAGCAAGATAGGAAGCTGGAGATTCATTTCGGAGAGAGTTTGAGGGGCTGATAGGCTGGTGTACGCGATAGTCTGATTCTGCTTAGCATTGTAAGGGTTAACACAGGGCTGCCAGTAAGAGAGACTGACTCTGGGCACCTTCTCCTGGTGCTCCTGCTAGCACAGAGGAGAGTCAAGCATGCTTGAAGAAGGGCCACCACTCCAGGCTGGCTTGCAGGGATGGGTCACGATGCATTGGGGACCATCCCGTAGGCTTCATATAGTGTGTTGAGCAGCTCCTGCTTTTCCTTCTCAGGTAAGAAGCTGGACTGAGCTGCATTGATGTTCTGGGGAGGCAGAAGGGGAACATAATGGAGACATTAAGACATATCAGATATGAACATGTGGTTGTGCACATCCCAACATCTAGCTCTGAGCAGCAACAGGCAAGGGAGAGCATAAAGTTTCCACTCTGAGATTCATTTCCACGGCCTTGTTTTACAGGGCAACTGCTCTGGCCCATCACTAGCAACAGTCCCAGGAGGAACAAGGCAGGCACAAAGAAAAGGTCCTTCAATACTTTGGAGCTTTTTGGATATGCACTTAGGTGCACTCCTACACTCCCAGCTCCCTTAGGACCAGAGCCTCTCCCAGCATGATGGTGGCAGCCTGATGTGCTGCTGCTGGGACACAGCCTGGTTGTGACCTGCTCATCCATCTTGTGCAGGGACCTTTCTTTTATTACACACAACAACCTGGCTTTTGCAAGAGCAGGACAGGACAGCTGGCAACAGAATAGCTCTGGATCCAGAACCCCAGAGCTCAGAGTTGCCCTTGATCCCTCTTCCAGACCCAAAGAGTGATGTCTGTAGCAGAAAGAGCTGAGCAGGACTGATGCTTTCTTGTACAGTGCATCCTGCACTTCCCAACCCAAGCAAGTGTCTTGGGAGACATGTAGGTGATAGCACTGAGCATGACTCTCAGTGCAAACCAGGAAAGCTTCCCCTGGTAATCAGGTAGGAAACTCCCAACAGCTACCCTGTCTTTCTGTCTTGAGTAATTAGAAAATGAAAGATGTAATCAAGACACATAAGGCAGTGTGCGTGCCAAAACCAAAGCCAGCAGTCACTTTGTTTCCATCTCAGTTGTTGCATACTCCTGTTAACATACATGTAAAAACTGAAAGCACTTTCATATCTTCTGAACTTGATAATTTCTGGGCCAGGCCTTGAAATTACCTACCCGCAATTCCAAATCCAGAAAAAAAAAAAAAAAAAAAAAAAGCAACAGGCACCTTCCTTCCTTCCTTACTGCTAAGACCTGATGTGAGGACGTCAGAAGACCATTTCCACCCTGACCTGTTCCCAATAAAGCCCAAAGCCATCAGCCCAAGTGACGCAGAGTTCCTCCCTGCACTCACATCCCCCTGCTCCCTGCGCTCCCTCCAGCCAGCTCAGCAGCTACCTTCAGCCTCGTGCTTACAAGGCCGGTGCATGATTTTCTGATTTCCATTGAAAACTCTTCAGCTTATAAAGAAAACCAGTGAGTTGTTCTGGGCTGCTCTGGGACATCAGCAGAGCATCCTGCCGAGGCAGACTTACCACTCTCTTGAACTCCTCTTCAGTGAAGCCCATGTAGTCCTTCACTATGCTGTAATCCTTGTCAATGTTGGAGTTGAAGATGAGGGGGTCATCCGTGTTAATAGAATAGTTAGCTTGATCCTTCCTAAATCTATAACAAAGTTGGGTTGAACCGGTGGGTAAACGCTGGATGTGGCACTGGGTATGTACTTCTCAGGGGTAAAATGCAGTAAAAGCAAAGAGCTTGCAGCTGTCCCTGCACTGCTGGAGACAAGTGCGGGGCTCAGCTTCTCTCACCACCGCTC
Source organism: Coracias cyanogaster (assembly GCA_033124195.1). Taxonomy (NCBI): domain Eukaryota; kingdom Metazoa; phylum Chordata; class Aves; order Coraciiformes; family Coraciidae; genus Coracias; species Coracias cyanogaster. The sequence continues at coordinate 25,446 of JAVSBS010013765.1, read as the reverse complement.
TGTACTGATCTGCTTCTCTGGTGCAGCAAGGAGTAGGACATCCCTTACCTACAGGTTCAGCAACCTCAGCTTTCACCCGCAAACAGCAGATGTGCAGCATCTCATGTCCCAGAACTCAGAGCAGGTGCAGAAGGGACAGAATAGCCTCCCAAAAGGACCCCCACACCCCCTCCAGCTGCACCAGACCCCTCTGCCCAAGGGCAAGGATATACCACACCTTCCTAAACATTGTAAAATAATAAAGCAGCTGTAATCAGCTGGTTGTTTAACACTGCACTTAATTGAGAAGTCTTACTGTGCCACTGGGTGTTTCCCAAAGTCTGGAAGACATGCTCCAGTGAGATAACTGGACCAAGGGCAGACCTGTTTGGGAGAGTTAAACACAAAAGTCAGCATCAACAACACAGCTCTGAACCCCAGCTGCGTACACAGATAGCTCAGCAACTGCTAAAGCCAGATACAGGTTCAGAGCTTTGCTCACAGCTACCCCTACATGTCCCAGGACACAGATACAAAGAGCCCATAGCCTGTGTGACAGCAGCATCCACCAGTCATCCACCTGCCATATGTCATCCACAGTTAAGACACCACTGCCATTAAGTATCTATGTATATATATGAGTTTGAGACATCTGTTCTGGGAAAAAGCCAAGGAAATCTGCCCATGCCCAGTAACTCCCAGGCAGTTCCAGCCTGCACTCAGACAGGTTCTGGTACAGCAGCTCTCTTTATCGTAGGAGAAGCCTGCAGGCTTGAGGTATATAAGCTAGTGAATAAGCCCTCCAAAATTTATCCTCAGCCAGCCCAGGATCCATTTCTCTCTGCTACACACCTCCCGCAAGCTGCTGTGTGCACCAGCAGTTTGCACACAGCAAAGATCCCAAACAGCCGGTGTACCCACCAGCTTTGTGGAGCTTTGGGCATCCAGGTTCAATGGCAACGTTTCCCAAAGACATGGTCAGCAGTCCTGTGTCAGGTCACATCCCTGATTTTCTACTCAGACAGCAGCTACCTGGATGTGACCCTCCCACCACACATCCTTACCTCAAAATGCATCTTTGATTTCAACAGCTCCTTGTAGAGCTCAGGGTCCTCCAGAACGTGGTAGCCATGGCCAATGCGTTCGGCCTTCAGGAGGTAAACTGCCTAGAGAGCACAGGAAAACCATGTACAGTCTTCGAGCACCAGCTCAGCTCCTGCCTCCCCCAAGATCCCTGCCCCACCATGGGTACAGCCCACACCACTGAGCCAGCTCAGCTAAGGACCTCCCTGGAGCTATCGGGGCGAGATCTCTTGCCTGGGTCCCCGATATTTGTTCTGCTATGAATACAGAGAGGACTTGGGCCTGGTGCAGGGGTGGAGGGGCACTTACCACTCCCTCTGCCCCAGGATGCCCTGGTCCCTCCCACTCCCTGTCCAGAGCCAGGAGCTCCTCATACCTCCTTGATCATGGCAGGTGGACCAGCCTCTCCAGCATGGACAGTACGATGAATCCCACATCTTTCAGCTTCCTGCAAAGCAAGGGAGGACACACTCCTGTCCCATCACCTGCAGCTAGGTCAGCAAACCCCCGGCTGAACCACTCTCAGGGGCACAGCAAGCAACACGGCTCTGCACATAGGCCCCAGACCATGAGCCGCACATGAGTTGCATGCTCTCTGCTGTAGCACAGGCTTCGAGATAAGAGCTCAATAGTGCCAGATGCTGAGAAAGTTAGAAAGCCTGGTAACCTTCCCCTGGAGCCCAGCCAGACTCCTCAGGGTCTTTAATCCCTGGTGAACTCACTGTTGTCTCCTCTCCAGACAGCAGCATGCTTGAAGCTCTCCTTCCCCCACCCACTCGCTCTTATGCATGGACCTTGCAGCAGTTCCTGTCTTTAAAACTTCTACCTTTTTGGCTGTCTGCAGCCAAGTTGCAGAATTTAAAAGCCCCCTGTGTGCATTGACCTGAAAGGGACTCTGTGCTTCTTACACTGAAGTGAGGATTTTTCCCAGACAGCTTATTTTTGACACTTTTTAGAATAACAAAATCCCTCTGGCTGAAGTACCAGACCATGAAGAGACACAGACTCACACCAGCACAGAGATTTTCCCTTGTTTCCACATAGGATGAAGAGACACCAGAAACTCTTACACCTGACTCCCAAGACAGACATCCCTAACTATCCCAACAGGAGCCAGGGATACAAACAGAGGGGTCAGGAAGAGCATGTGCACCAGGACCATTCCCCACTAACCTCGCCGGAGGAGCTCCCTCCAGGAAGGACCTTATGTCTAATGTCCATCACTGGGAATATTTTCCCTGGAGTGCTTTATTCCCTTTTTCCACCTCTTTGTCTAAGGACACGTGGTGCTTCCTTTGGCTTCTCCTTCAAGGATCTCTGCTTCCTTGGACATGGTGGCCCTAGGGTCCTTGGCTCTACACTTCCTGGTGTTCCTCCACAGCCAGCAGCCATAGTCAGGCTTTTGCCATTATCTGCTCCTTCCTCTCCTGCAGCCCTGAGAGCTCCCAAGCAGAACGTGCCTGCTTGAGGGGCATCACAAGTATCTCCAATTTTCCTGGATGCATTACGTACACTGCAGAGCACAGCAGCAGTGTTTATGGGGACATACTTCCCTGCCACACCAGCCAAGAGGGGTGGATGGACAGGACCAGGGTTTGCTTCAGCATCTCAGAACTTGAGCGAGCCCCCAGCAAAGGCACAGATCCACCCTTCAGATGGAAGAGTCTGGATCTGCGTTCTGCTGGCATACCAGAGCAGGATGAGACACGCCTGCCTGTTGGTTAATAAAACCCTGTGCCCACATCTCGGTTTATAACCACCCAGTTCATCCAGCGCGGCACAGCAGCACAGGCAGATCTTCTACTGGCTCCCGCTGATGGGGCCAAAGACCCCGAGAAAGCCCCGAGTGCTGCTTGCAAACCACCATCCTTTTTGGTGGTGATGGTGCACAACCTCCTCTCCCCCTGACACAGGAGACCAACAACCCCAAACTCCCACCAGCAAAGTGGAGCGAGGTGCGAAGCTTTGCCTTTGAACCGCTGAGGTCCAGTGAGAGTCTCAGATCAGGGTCCTGAAGCAATTCCAGTGTTTGCATTCGAGCTGATCAGATAAAAGCACTTCAGACGTGCAGCTTCTTGTCTGCTCCTCAGGTGACTTCTGCCAGATTGGAAAGGCCAGTCTCTTCCACCCTCAGCCATGGCTTTGCCCAGCCCCAGGAGCCAGGTGCTGCCAGTGGGGACAGGGGCTCCACATCACTCACACTGCACTCAGTGCTACAGGAACCACATGTTTTTTGAGGTCCCTTCCAACCCAGACCATTCTATGATTCTATGATTATGTGCCAAGCTCCAGCTCTAAGGCCACGTTTAAGCAATGATGCCTGCCATTAATCATGTAGGAAATATAAACAAGTACTTTTGCTATTTAACAGAATGTTTTTAACAGCTGCAACAAATTTTTAAGCTGTCCCAGCTGTTGGCAGTCTGAACAACAAACTGCGTGGCTCCTCATGCACATCCCCTCAATATAAGTTTTTCCCACCATTTGTCTTAAGAAGCTTATTAAACAAACCTCATAAGCCTTCTTATGCTCGGAGGAATTGTCTACCTTCAGAGACTCATCCCCAGCCAGGTCGATGGCCACCACAGAGTTGTTTCGATACTTCTTGCAGAGCTCCACCACCTCTGGAGACCAGCCTGGAAGAGACAGCACCAGGGTTCAGGAGAAAACACTGGTAAGAGTCACACCTTCAGCATTTTTCTAAATAGATCCTGGTCATATAACTAGAAGGCTAGAGATATTTTCTTTGGTCTTTCCTCACACTTGATGCTCAAAAAGCAAGCTAACAAACTCCCAGAAAGATCTGCCATCTTCAGGCAAATAAAAGCTACCAGCTAATGAGTACATCGCCAATCAAAGGGAAATCAAATGCATTTGCCAACTATAAACCTGCTCTCATCATGTTTTTAAGCTCACTTTGAGCAGGTAAGAGAAAAAAAAAAAGAAAAAACCCCCAAACACAGTGGTGATTGTTTCAGCTAGCCGAAGGTAAGCTAAAGGTGCTGTAACACAGTGTGTGGGAGCAGTCCCTCAACCCACTGCTGAACTTGCACCCCATCCCAGGCTGGGCAAGGAGGGGAAAGGGAAGAACCAGCCTGTTAGATGTGTTGTGTCACTGAGGAGTTTGGGCTGGGAGGGATCTCTAGGGGAGGACCTGTATGGCAGTCAGCCCTGCTCTGTTGCAAAGCTTCCTTGACACTTTCAGACAAGATGATGGATGCTGCTGCTGGTGGGAAGGAGCTGGTCAGCCTCCTGGAAGGTGACCTTTAACACTCACAAAGTTTTATCTTTTTGGCATCAGTGAGAAAGAGTAACAAGTGACCAACAGCTACTTCACAGCTCTCTCTGATCAGGATAGAGGATAACCTCTGAAAAAGGACATGCACCTAGCAGCTCATATAGCGCTTTCCCCTAGCAAAAAGGCAAGAAACAGAGATAAACAGTAATGTTTTAAATTAACAGGCACTTGCTGTGCACATACAGTCCCAAAATCTTATGAGCACATAAGAAAACATGCATTTCCATCTTTTTTCATCAGTTTCCCACTCACTGGGTTAGAGCCATCATTTTATTAACAAGTTCAAGATGAACTAGTTCTGGCTGGCATTGCTGCCTTTCTCTCAACAGTTCCTACATTACAGGGTGGCTTCTCACTGTGCAGGATCATCCCGAATGCAGCACTGAAGACTCTTGTATCCAGCACATCACTGGCTCTGGGTAAAGGCTGGTGTCCTGCTGCCCAGGACACAGGCACGAGAGCACAAGAGTGATCCCTCCTGCTGTGCAAGCACCCTCAGGTGCTCCCTCCACCTTCTGCCTTTACCACTTGTGTGTTGGCACGGACCATATCTGCAGACAAGTGTGACATTGCCTTACAGCCTTCCAGGTTCTACAAAGAAAAAAGCTTTCTTCCTAGAAACCAGAAATTTAACGGTTGAATTTTCAAAGCACTGTTTGGGGTTGATGGTGCAGGCAGGAAAAAAATCCCACTTTCAAATCCCTCAGTTTCCAATAAGATATTTTTTCACATTTCTAGACACAAATTAATTGTGTACTCACTAGTAAAAAAAAAATCTTTCCACCATCTACCCTACTAAGCCTACATAAAACTCTTGTGAGATATGAAGATATTCATAACAAAGTCTTCACACAGAACAGCTACTGTCCTACAACCTCAGTCTGACTGCATCTTTCCCTGGAAGAAGGTGCTCACAGAGCTCAGCAGCCCAATGCAACACTGGAAATTGAGGGGTTTTTGTATTCTGAGTCATATCATCTGTTGGTGACAAAGTTCAGAGTGGCTTATTTTATAAAAAGCATTTTATATATCTGACAAGCATATTGTACTTGTGTTTTCAGCTTCATCCAGCAGAGACTGCAGCCAGCAGATTCTCTGGCTGACCCATGGTCCAGGCTAATGAAGGATCGCCGCTGTAGCAGCACAACCATAAGTCAGGAAAGTGTGAGATCTCATGCCTGGTCCTCCTCCCATGACTATTCACTCTTGGATGCACCAGATGGTCATGGCAGATGCAACTGCTTGCTGTCGCAACAGCTTCAACTGGCCCAAGGAGAGCTCCAGCCATTGGGCAGGGAGTGAGGTACGAGCAGAAATCACATCTCCCCCAGGAGGGGACAGAGGAGCCCGGTTTTACTCCCTAGTAAGACCTTTCAGATACTGGCTGTGCCCGCAGACCCCTACTCTCGCGTTCAGCAGACCCTTTTCCCATAGTGAAGGGAGCAGAGGACGCACACCAAGGAAAAAAAAAAAACTACTTCTCAGTAGTGTCTGGTCCCACATTAGACCCAGGGCTAGAGGACCAGGCCTTTCCCCATATTTTTGTGGGGACCTGAACCCAGAGGATGTCACCCCCCGCCACGCGTCAGGGAAGGGGAGCAGAGCAGTAGGGGAGCTGCAATACATTACTTGGCATATGGCGCATGCAGCATAGAATAGACCTGGCTTTGATGCGGAAATCCCTTTCTCCATCCTGTAGTCCCTGATTTACGAGGTTAACGACTTCGTCTGGAGTGAGGTCTCCCCTGCAGGAAAGAAAAGCCATTGGCGAGAAGCTGGACACACATCAGGGAGGCAGGAAGGAGCCACAGGTCCAGCCCACCATCCCCACAAGACACCCCATGCAAAACCTAGGCTCCCCAGGATCCCACTCGCCTGAACATCCAGAGGAGCCTGATGAGACCACCCAGAGCTGAAGAGCACCTTTTACACCCATGCCATGCCCAGATCTACCACACGTCAGGCACAAAAGCAGGCAAAGATAACAGTAAGATTTAGAAAAGCCTCAGGGAACTGGATGCCAATCCTGCCTGAGCAGAGGAACCCACTCTTTGCCAGAGCATCTCATTAGGGCACACAACTGCCTGCAGCTGGGCAGGGGCAAGCACGGGGGCTCAGTGCCCATCACAGCACATTTTGGAAGGGGCCATGGAGCCCAGCACTAATTTAATCAGAGATACGCATCACAGAGGAGAGGAGATGTACAGAAAGGATCGGATCACTGGCCCCCTCCAACACCACCCACCATTGCTGCCAGCTCAGATTCACATTTTGTCAGCAGACAATCCTCATCTGAGCGCTGCTTTCCCCCGCACAGAGAACGCCTTCAGCCAGAAATTGAAGCACATTGAGAAGGAGGTGCCCAAATCAAGGGATGTTAAAACACGGCACCACAGAGAGACACTGTAAGAGGAAAAATCCTATCCACTGGAAGGGGAGGTAGAAGCATGCCAGCACTCACTGCATTGGAGGAGAGAGGAGGTTTGGTTACACCAGACTTTGACTACATGCTGACTGACCAGCGTGGCCATGTCTTCTCCATGCTCAACCAGCTACCCACCAGCTCCCCACCACAGCAGGATCACTCACTCAGTTTGGCCCCAGGGGATGGGATCCACGTGGCAGTTGGCCAGGAGGTGAGGGCTGTACCGGACCTCCACGTAGATGATGCCCTCTTTTGCTTTCGTTTCCACAAGCTCATAGGCAATCCTCCTCACAGCTTCACGGTCACCCCTGCATGGATGGCAGTGGGGCCCATCACCAGGACTCGTCACACTTGGGGGACACTGGGATGGGCGAGGTGACCTCCAAGGTTGGGGAACATTAGCCAAGAGGTCCTGCCAAGGACTGAGGGAAGCAAGGAAGGAAGCAAAGAGCAAAGTACTTACGCTATTGCAGGCATGTAGTGATTAAACTTCTCCAGAAATTGTGTAAGTGTCAGTGGTGTTTTGTAGCTGACATGCTTTAGGAGGTCATCAACAGTGCTGCCAGGGAGAGGAACCCCTCTTTTCCTGGAAAGGAAATCATGCGTTACTGACAGGGAAGGCTATCGTGTTTTTAAACAGTCCATTTCATACAGTAATTGTGTCCCAAGCTGGCAGCATTAACATCCATTTCTTCACAGAAAAGATATGGCACATGTTAGCCTTCCAAAACCTCCTCACAGATGCAGCCCTGAATCTCAGCAGGGAGAAAGGCAATCAAAAAATACAGGCAAAGCATGAACAAATTGAAATACAAGCCCAGGCTGACCTGGCAGGAACTCAGCCAAATGACATTTTCGTTTTAGGAAGGAGTTCATCCAAAGGGGTTCTGGATTACTTCTTGGCACCTCCTTGTCCTAGCAGCAGAATTGCCAAAATTCTTTAGAAAAGTTAATTTCCACTTACGTAGGCTCAAAGACTTAAAAAATCATGGAGATGCTCCCAGGCTCTGGATCGCACATGCACAAGTGTTGTGGCTCATGTGTTTACTGTCAGCAGCTAATGCAAGTAAACTGATTCCCAAGCCCAACACCATGGTGGCATCTTCTTTGATGGGGCACCTCCCATGCAGGAGCAAATGGCAGTCCCAATAACTGCTCTCACCAAAGGGATGGAAATGGTAAAGCCCACCTAAATGCTTCCAAAAGGGAAGAAGCACCTGGAGTCCTGGGTGGCTGGAGGTGTCCCTGGTGGGCTGACAGCCAGGCTTGAGGTGGCTGCTAGCCAAGGATGCTGCATGCTTTCCAGGCAGGCTTTGCCACCCCCATCCCCTGTCACCCTGCAGACACCAACCTAAATAACTAGACATTTGTTTTCAATCCTTTCCTGCCATGCTGGATTACAGCTTGATGACAGGTCTTTCTGCTAATAGAGAATAAACACCACAGGCAGCTTTGGCATCCCAATGCCAGCAACCATCCCAATGAGCAATGTGCAGGGAAGCACCACAGAGGACCCCGCTCCTGGGCTCAGCAAACATTGTTCATCTCCTGCTCAAGCAGGAAGGAAACCAGTGCCACACAGCCTTCACACACAATCTGCAACAGACTAAGCTGCTGGTACTTGGCAGAGGATGTTCATCAAGGCATTGGTTTTCCTCCCTGCCTTGCCCTTTCCATGGCACTGACATATCGGTCTCTGCTGCAGGAATGAGCCTGTGACTTCCTCTACCTGCCCAAAGAAAGTTTCCTACAGCAAAGCCATTTCCCTGACCTCTTCGGTGTACTTCCCAAAGGATTGTCTTCTCCACAGAGTCAGCAGTGACAGCACTTTGGGATGATCTGCAGCGCAGACACTGGAGTCGGGTCTCTGGCTGAAGGTTCTAGTGGATCTCACCATGGCTTTGGGAGCTGCTGCTGCCCTGTTCAAGCTGCCTGGTAGCTGGGAGCCTTCCCACAGCAAAGCTGCGCCAGGAGAATGTGCTTGTGTCCACCAGCACCTCAGCGTCCTGCCCAGAGCCACCTCCAGTCATAAGCAGCAACACACACACCGTCCCTCCCACTGCAGAGAGGGCACTCCTCCCGGGGACACCCAGTCTCATGAGGGGTCTGCCACAGCTCTGAACCCCTTGGCTGGGGAGGGGGATGCAATGCCTGACCGAGACCTGACAGAACCAGAGCCAGTTTCTAAAAACTGCTGAGTTCTGCCACTGCCCAAGGGAGCTTGTGCACGCCTGCAGCTTCAGGTTATTCGTAGGTGGTCAGCCACCACCTGACAAATTTATTTCCAGCTCTTTACCTTTAAAAATAGACCACAAGCAGCTTTCTGTGCTCAGGGTGAGGTTATTAAGGCAGTCCCCTGTCGTCTCCTGCACTGCCCCGTTGCTTTTACATTGGCTTGAGGGCTGGCTTCAGAGCCCACGAATAGCACAGCCTTGCTCCACCCCAGCCAAGCCTGGCACCCAAGGGCTGGCAGCCCCAGGGGATGCCAGGGCTGTTTAAAAATAAGAGGGAACTCAGCACACACTCAGACCACTGAGGTTTCTATCCTAAGCAAGTGAGAGGCATGGGATCCTCAGATGGCTGGTGCCTCCTGGGCCACAGGGCTCCTACAACCCTCCTGGGGGACTACACCAGCAGTTGTCCTTTGTTGGATCCAGCAGAGCCCCAGGGAGCCAGCCCCAACTCTTCTGTCCATCACAACCTGTATTCCAGCCCTACAGCCCACCAGTGGCACAAGCAGAGCCAGCAGAAACCCCAACTCAGCTCACCACACCAACGTCCTGCAACAAATGAGATGGACATTTCTGAGTCACCTTCTTTACTCTGACTACACTACAAAATGTATGGCTGTTCCCCTCAGAAAAAGCTGCTTTAGTGAGAATATCCCCCCTAGGATTGAATTGCCTTAGAGTCTGCTGGGCTCAGGGGATGCCAGGACCACTTCCCATCCTCCTCAGCACTGATTTCCTCCCCAAAGTACCAGAGCTGTGCCTAAGAGCTGTTTCCTGAAATCTTCCAGCTTGCCACTTTCTCGCCCTGAGGGTATCTGCTAGTCTCCATTAACTTTTTGAATAGTGACAACTGGAAGAAGTCTTAAGTTCAGTTTGCTTAGAGCCAGGTCCTCGCAACAGTTTTCACCCTGGTGCTTCCCACACAACCTACGCTGAAGCAAGAAGAGGCATGTGTCAAGGAAACAACCTCTCTTCAAGCCACTGCCAAGTGCTTTCCCAGGTGACCCTCACATGAACATGACTCCTTGGCTGCTGGCACCCTGCAGACAGCCTGGCGTTCAGGGGCACATGGCAGCAGGGCAGGGAGAAGCACCCGAGCTGGTTTTTCCTCCCAAGACTGTGGTACAGCACTACCACCAAGACACTCCCAGCCTGATTTCATTTCACTTGCTTTTGCAGTAAGGAATGTGAAAACAGAAATGTGAATACCCTGACTCTGCCACCTCCCAGGTACACTTCAAAGGCAGACAGCTCAGTTTATTTTCAGCCACCTTTTCTTATGGTGGCTCCTCTTGGCTTGCCCAGCTCACAGGACCAATGACCACCACACTCGCTGCTGCAGCACTGCGCTTTGGGATGTGCTCCATGTCCTCGCGCTGTGGAGCCACAGGACCCCTTTGTGCCAAGGCGAGACCAGCACCAGCCAGGACTGCTGCCTGCACAGCAAGGAGAGAGCTTTCCCTGCCTGCCAGCACAAGTTCTTCTGTCGGAGAACTGGACAAGCACAAGGGATGACACTTTTGAACTGCAGCTCCCAGAGCTTTCTTGCCCCCTCAACTCACCTGCCGAAGTGCAAGATTGTTTCTGGTCTAATGGCTCCATCCAGGTGGACATGAAGCTCGACCTGCAATAAGATAAAGAGAAATCAGTGAGGTACTCCTAGAGCTGCAGCAGAACTTTAGAGAAAAGCAGCTAGTGCAAACACGGCTGTAAACGCAGCCAATACAGGTGACAAGGTTATGACAAGGAAGCACAAAACATTTTTAAAATACCATGATTATAAAGTCTATTTTTCAATATCTAAGTATTGTCTAAATATTTTCTTATTGCTGCTGCAGCTCACGCATTTAATGGATCTTTAGACATTTATTCTCTTTGTGGGAATCTTTGGGAACTGCCCTGTCCTTATGTAGCTTGGAGTTGGTTTGGAGTTTGGGAAGACTGAACAACCTAAACCCCAAACACCTTCACTTTACAGCTTGCTCCTTCTTGAATTCAGACACCCAAGTGTCAGTTCACTTGCAAAGAGTCATTACCCAAGAACTTTGACTTCACTTCCAAGAATCGGCTTCCGTTACATTGTTAATTACTTGGTAATATCAGAGCATAGAGGCTTTCTAATCCTGCCTGTGGAGACAGTCCTGTGGTACAGGTGCTGTCAAAAATAAAAAGAACAAGAGCAGCCCCACAGAGCTACTTTTTAAAATGAAACTGTAGAGCAGCAACTTAATACACCCCGCTCTTGTTAGAACATTGTGCAGATTTTCCTGTGTCAGCAATTGCTGCAGGATGCTGAGGGTAAGAACTGAGTAGGATTCAGAAGAGGACTGGATATTTGCATGGATAACCAAACCACCCAGGGTTACTAATTAAAATTCACAAACCCTCTGGCATCAGGGTATGTATCAAACAGCAACTTCAAGGACCTAGAAGAAAAATGAGTGAGCGGTCCCTACAAGCAGGGCAATGTATAATTGTCCACCTCTAGATCCTTTTGCTCTCCTCTGAAGCATCAGCGAGCAGCTGATGTGAGCTCAATGCCCCTGGCCTGGCTCCCATTGCAGGGCTGGCAATACACATCTCTGGGACAAGACTGATGCCCATGAGCTCACTCCTGTCCTCATCTCCTCCCACAGCCCTAGACATCTGCCATGCAGGCAGAGACAGCCATCTTCTTCATAGCCAGGGCTTGCACTGATCACTTCTGCTGGAAAAGGCCATCGTTGCTGGGGTGGGACAGTGCTTGGGTTCAGGCCACCTGCGCAGGATGGCCATGAAGCTACCACAGAAATGTGCACTGGTGGGATGCAAAATGCAGGTGCCAGGTTCAGAGCAGCTCAAGCTACTGATCCTGCACTGTTGCAGTCAGATGGCCCAGGGGTCATGAATGTCCCCACTGGCACCCCTGCTAGCAGATTGTAAAAAGATATCCCTAGCACTTCTCCTACCCTTTAGACATGATGTGAATCTACAGGGATGAAGTTACACAATCCTGTTCGTGAGGACATGTCCCGAGAAGCAGAAGATAAAATAACAGACTATGGACATAATCTGCATTGCCAGATGTGGACGACTGGCATGTTTTCCACTCTTGAGCTCTGATTCCTATTTCATAACCTGATTCTTATTTCAAAGCCACACAAGCTTTTCTTGAGGTTTTCAACAGCCCTTGTGACCTTCTGATGGAGTTACAGGCTTCAGACTCACTTGTGCTGGATATAAAAACAAAGCAATCTGAACCTACTGAGGTCTTCTCACCCCAAGCATTTCACAAGCATTCCTGCAAGAACATTCCAACATGACACTTCCATCGATGAGAAAGCAAATTCAGTGGTGTCCTTCACCCGTGCAGGCCACCTCCTTCTGCCACTGCTACAGGTGAGATGCTTGTAAAGCAGCAAGGTTCCTCTCCAACACCAGTAACAGGCTCTTCCTTCACTACCATGCATTTATTTGGGTCTGGAGGGACCTAAACTAAGCGCTAAGAAACTTGTGCAATGCTACTCAACCTAAAACTTCATGGGGCTCCTCAAGATCAGTGCTTGTGGGGTTGTTTTCTGTAGATGGGAAGTAATCTAGGATGTTCAGATTACCAAGGGACATTCAGGTAAAGAGTAAAGGTGGATTTCACCAAGAACCAGCCCTAGATAAGGATGCAATCAGCAGAGGCACAGCCCAGCAGCTCAGCTCTGCAGGCACCTTCCTCGCAAACCCTGCAGGTTTCCAGGTCCGTGGGAGGCTGCTCGCTGCAGATTACACATCAGCTCTCTTCCTGCGTATTTGTTTTGGGTAAACAAAGCACAAGACTTTTCCAGATACAAGTGGGTGACACGACCTTGCTTTAAGTCAAGGAAAGTACCCAGGTAAAGATAAAAGAGTTTTCTCTGAACTCTGGCTCCAGGAGATGATGCCTGAGCAAGAAGAAAAAAGGTGAACGCAGGAGCCTGGTGCCTCTTCCAGGGCTTTGCTCCTTGGCACACAGAGATCCATACGCATGTGGCCTCCCACCTCAAACTCTGGTTTATTTTGAGAGGAAGCCTGAGTGCACAGGTTAAACTGGGATCTCAACACTTGGTCCAGGACCTGACCAGCACCACAGGCTGCACCAGAGAGGAGCCTTCAACCATTCCGGGACCAGTGACACCTTCCTTTCTCACAGCAAACCTGGATGTGGTAACTTGTGTTCTGGTCAAGAACCAGAAACCATCAGAGTTCTGAAATGCTGGCCTGGGGCAGCTCTGCTCTTCCTCCAGCGGCAGCAAGGACCCTCAGGACCACCTCTGTATAACCACCCTTCAACACTTCTTCTGCACCTCCAGGGCATCCAAAACCCACAGTGCGATTCAATAAAATCTCCAAGCTCATAAAGAGTTGTTAAAAGCCAGTGGGATGAGTTCAAAAGATATAACTGTAACATTAACAGTTAATTAATTAACTGTTAACAGTTAATTAACAATGTAAATTGTGCATCCTCAGCACAGACAACTCCCAGCAAGGCTGTCAGAGCAAACCGAGCGCTTTTCATTTTTATGCAAAAAAAGGTTTTAGTTCAACCACAGCACGTGACTTCATTAGTGCAGGTATCAGCAAGTTGGTTCAGATTTTAAAAAACAAGAAGTTTTAAGGGCTCTGACTTGACTTTTCTAAAGATATTGCAATGTTTTCTTTGAAATTTAATAAGCTCGACAAATAAACTCAAACCCAAAATGAGGTACTTCAAACAAGTATGTTCTGTTCAAAGATCAAGTCTGATTATTTTCAGTTTAGTGAAATTACAAGGAAAATGTTAACCAAACATTCAGAGTATTTTCAGCCACAGTCAAATTTCTCTATTACTCTATGGTTTGTGCAGTGGACCATGGCAGAGCATGTAACTGCTCAGTGCAACTATTATGTGGCATAAAAAGTACCATGCAGGCTAAGGCACGTGAAGAAATTTCTGTATTAGGTGGTCTTAGGGTCTTTCGTTAAATATATACAATGAACAAAGTCATTGTATATATTAGCTGCCCCTAACCTGATGGTGAAAGTAACACCAACCTCACCTCTCACTGTGATGGTTTCCAGCAAATGTTAATAGATAATTGGGGCAGCTGCTAAAGTTGCATCATTTTAAAACCCTTAGCAGTGACTTTGCCCAGGATTATTTATCAGCACACTAAAAGGTTATAATTTAAAGTTCACTCTATTTATCTCAATAACTGAAAACCAGAATAATTGCAGCTGTCATTTGTCAACTGTTAGATACACATAGCAATAATAATAATAGAAAGCAAAATTCAACAAGAGATAAGGCAAACGCCAATCACTGCAAAAAGAATGAGCTGTGTTCCCCAAATACTGGTTTTATGAAAGCACGTTGCCAGTAGCAAGGTTCTCCTCATCATAAGCTCACCACAAACGCTCATTTAGAAGGGGTGAGAGTGGATCAAGAGGGATGTGAAATGGAAGAGGCACAGTATTACTCTCAAGCCTGATGACACCCACAAACGAGACAGATCTGCCATGTGCTTTAAGACTTGAGCCTTTAAAAGAGAAATGTGGGACACTACAAGACCCACAAGACATGCTGCTCCGCTGCAAGAAATACTCGTGCTTTACCGAGAAGTATTAATATGATAAACAGCCTTGGTGACTGAGTACTAGGATGCTCCTGTGCTGGGCTGCCTTTAGTACCACTCCTCCTGACACCAACCACTCAACCTCCACCAACCCCAGTACAAGGCTCCTGGTGCTGTTAGTAGGTGATAGCAGCTGTGCTCATCCTCCTGCAGGGATGGCTCCCATGGGGTGGCTGGGCTACATCCCTCCACAAGCCATCGAAGACATCACATTCAGCTTCAGAGCAATAGAGAGTCCTTGCTCTTCAAGCAGCACCAAGCCAGCCTCTTAGCGCCACCACGTTTGACAAGTGCATCTGGGAAGGTTATCCGTGAGCGAGCCTGCAGAGCATGACTGAAGTACACACCTTGCTGCCTACGGTACGGCTGAGCTCCATGCAGCCTCAGTGGCACCAGGCTTTGACCCGTGCCAGCTGGTCAGGGGTCAGGTAGTACATGAGAAGTGGTTTGAAGAAAATGTCATCCTCAGCACACCCTCATGCACTTGCACTCTCCACAATAAGGAACACCTCTTTAATTTTTAATTATTTTTAAAAGTTTTTCCACCAAGGCAACACCTGTACTATCAGCTCAGCACAGATGGGCAGGTCTGTCTTGAGCAGAGCAGGCTGTAGTGTTACAGGAGCAGGGCAGGATGTCCACCCAACCCCCCTGGGTACAGCCAGTGCTCTGCAGCAGAGCAGGCACCTTCACTGCCAGCTGGATTCGGTCACCAGGCGCTCTCCTGACTATTGACAGGCCACACGCATCTACAGCCAGCACTGGCCATCTCTCCCAGTTCCCAGGTATGAAGGGCACGTCTGGGATAACTGCTTCCCTTTGAATAGGGACAGGCCCCTACACACACAGCATGCTCCAGGAGGGCTTGCAGGAACCCCTGCCCAACGTGACCTGAGTTTATTCAGGAACAAGCATCCAGCAGCAGAGCTACACCAACAGCGGGTAAGGTGTGGTCCGACCCCAGAAGCCCTATTGCCATCCTGCTCTCCACAACATGGCTCAAGGCAAGACAGGAGCTGCAGGAGGAGAGAGCCAAGTGTCCTGAAACCCCTGAGCTAGAGGTGGCCTGCAGGGAGAGGAGCCAGCAGTGAGCAAGGACATGGTCTCTGCTCTGGTTGTGGAGCAGAGAAGGAAGAGGCTGATGGTTGGCATC
The DNA here is from genome assembly GCA_033124195.1 of Coracias cyanogaster. Lineage (NCBI taxonomy): Eukaryota > Metazoa > Chordata > Aves > Coraciiformes > Coraciidae > Coracias > Coracias cyanogaster. The sequence goes on along the minus strand of JAVSBS010013765.1, from coordinate 9,656 downwards.
CAAAGAACAGCACTCTTCTCTGCTTTTACGGTCTACGATAAGCAGGGTTCAAAGTCACCCTCCAGCAGCCCCAGCAGCTTCCTCTTCATCTGCTGCAGTCGCTGTGAGTCAGCGAGTTCAGGAAAAATGCGGAGGCAGCCCCAGTCCCACGTTCAGCCCAGGCTCGAAGCTGCTCCAGTTACCAGAAACTTCTCTAAAACACAAAACTGATAGTTCCCAATGGCAGAGGGTCCAGGGGAATGAATAGGGCTCATTAACTGACTTCAGACCCATTTTTTTCCCCCAAGCCTGACTTAGCAGGTTCACAGGACTGAAAGGGACTGCCTGACTCAGGAAAACCAGTCTCATCATTGCCGGCAACCAGACAACAGAAGCCTGACCTTAGCAGTCAAACCCTGCATGGTTTTTCCTTTGGCATCCCAATCTTCCATGCACTGGAGAAGTAGGAAGAAGCACAAGTGAAAGAAGAACTTAACTTGCTTCTCTCGGCCAAAGTTTAAAATCATGGGCGTAAACCAACAGCATTTGTTCTTAGTAGAGCTGAGGAACCACTAATATCTCCCCAAACTGAAGTAGCCATAAAAAGGCTTTAACCATTAGCAGAAGTCAACGCACCCTGGATTTCAGTATCACTGTCTGCTATTGCATGGGTCACCTTTCCCAAGAGGGAAACCTCATGTAGTGATGCAACAAAACATGAACCAAACCCGTACACACAGGCTTTTCCAGTAGGCTAGACTTTCCTGGCGCAAGCTCAAACTGAAAGACAAGTGGTTTAGGAGTGGTAGGGGATGCAAAGAGTGGTAAAGAAAGACCCTTTGGGGTTTTTGGAGGCATCTTCTTCCCCAGGAAAGCTGCATGCAGTTACCACCACTCAGGTTCTCCAAGAGCGGGACCACCATGACCCTCACATCATTTTTCTTTTGTCTTCTCTGCCCCAGTCTCTCGCTGCCCACCAAGAGCCAAGCCTGGCTGGCAGTCAGTGCCAGCGCGCGAGGGCAGCCAGGCAGGGCAAACCCACTCTCAGTGCACCAGCTCACCCAGACACGGCCCAAGAGCCGAGCCGGCCTGCAACGCGGGCAGCGCTCTGCCATCGCATGCAGGGCTTATTGCTAACCACAGCTGTTTCCTCTCCTTCCTTCTCAACTTTTTGATAATCTGATTAATAAACACGTTACTGGGTGATTCTACTTGAGATGTTACTTAGACAGTGCGTGATGAGAGCGGAAGGCTGGTCTCTGACAGCAGTCACCAAGGTGGTATCTTGGGTATTGGAGGAATAACTGAACTAAATGTTTAAGAGAGAAAACACACCAAGACCCAGCACAAAAAAAAAAAAAAACAAAACCAACAACCAACAACTAACAACAAAACCCAAACAAAACCACCCACAAACCACCAAAACCAAACCCCCAAACAAAACAAGAGAAAACATGTGTTTTAGCAGACCGCGGCAGCAGCTGGGGCGCTGGACCTGTCAGGCTGGTCTTCCCCAGCCCTGTCCCAGCCCGGCCAGCGGCGCAGCTCCAGCCCGGGGAGCAGACACCCCGGCCGGGCGCCGGGACGGACACCGGGGGCAGCTCCTGCGTGTCCCTGCGGGGCCGGGAGAGCGCCGAGCCCGCCTGGCACCGCCGGGGGACCCCCTCAGAGCACAGCCGGGCAGCTCAGCCGCCGTGCCCCGCGCCACGCCCCGGCTCTCTCCCCGCCGCACGCCGCCTCGGCACCGGGGCGCGATCCGGTGTGCGGCACCTGAGCCCCGGTGCACGCCCCTGGCTCCCCATCTCCGGTGCGCAGCACCTCAGCCTCGACGCAGAGTCAAGCTCCCGCCCCCGGTGCGCAGCGCCTCACTCCCGGGGCACGTCCCGACTCCCACCTGCGGCGCACAGCCCCTCAGCCCCGGGGCACAGCACCTCATTCCCGGTGCATGCCTCAGCTCCCGCCCACGGTGCACTCCCCGGCGTGCGGCACCTCGCTGCCGGTGCACGCTCCGGTTCCCTACCCCGGAGTACACCACCTCATTGCCGGTGCGTGACCCGGTTCTCACCACCGGTGCACAGCACCTCACTCCCGCTTCATGTCCCCAGTTCTCACCCCCGGCGCACGCCCCGGTACATGCCCCCGTTCATATCCCCAGTGCCTCACCTTGGGGTCCCCGAAGACGCACAGCCCCCGCTCCATGCCGCCGCCGCTCCGCGCCCGCCGCGCTCCGCTCCGCCCCTCGTTGGCCCCGCCCCGCCCATCCCCGCGGCATCCCGGCGGGCAGGGCTGTCCCGGCCGCCCCCAGGCCCCGCAGTCCCGGGGGGCCGGCGGTGACCCCCCGCCCACACGCCCCTCCGCAGGAGAACAGCGCACGGAGAACGCGCAGCGCAGGGCGCGGAACCGGGATCCACCTCCGGCTGGGACTGCGGGCTTCAGCCAATGCAACGATATTTATTTTAACCAAAAAAGGACTTAATTGTTTAGCTGAGGAATGATCATGGTGATATTTCTTCCCAGAAAGGGTTGTGAAGGGCTGTCCCAGGCTGCCCAGCCTGGAGTCCCCATCCCTGGAGGGGTTCCAAAGCCGTGGAGATGTGGTGCTGAGGGACCTGGGTTAGTGGTGACCTGGCAGTGCTGAGTTAAGGGTTGGCCTCGATGATCTTGAAAGGTTTCTTCCAGCCAAGACGATTCTACGATTCGATTCTATGATGATCCCCCATCCCCTTTCCTGCTCGCAAAGCTGCTGCTCGGTGGCTCACTTGTTTTGTCTGATGGCTTTTTAGACTCTCCTGGTCCATCATACACCTGCTTCCAGCTCCTGCAAACTCATGCTCAGTGTTTCATTTCTTATTTTTAGTGACCTGGCCATGTTTTACTCTGCTCCTCTGACCCCTGCCTTCCTCTCCCATAGGTGATGGACATGGCAGCCCAAGTCGTTGAGGGACAGGGGGAAAGTAAGTCCTCACTGAGCGTGGCTTCCGTGGCACTGGAGAAAGCAGAGCTTTCAACCACTCCAGTCTTAAAGCACCCACAAAGCACCCATTTAGCTAAAGGTAAATCTGCAAGGGATAGCTGCTCCCCAGAGTGAGCTTTGAGTAGCATCCCTTGGATCCTGGCACAGCCGGTTAGATGAGATCTGAGCTGCCTGGAAAGCATTGAGCAGGAAGGTGATGCTTCCAAGATTACTCCAGAGACAGGGGCTGCAGCTTTGTTATACATGATTGGAGTTCACCTGCCCACGATAGGCTGTCCCCAGACCACAGACCCTTTCTCCAGAGAGCCTTGGGGATGAAAATCCCTATATGGATATAAAGTACCATCATCACTCACGCTGGCGTGCAAGCAGAGAAAGCACTCGGGGCTGTAGGCGTGAACACTGTCACAAATGGTTGGAAAAGAAAGCTCCTCAACTCCTTCCCCAGCTGTATTTACACCAGAGGGATACTATTTGTGCAAGCTGGCAGCAGGCTATTAGCTACAGCAGAGCCCTGCTTGCAGGAACAGGGAGGGCTGGGCTCTCCTCCAGCCCTGCACTGTCCCAGCCACGCTGCCACCCCAGACAGGTGACATCCAACAGCGCAGGGGAGCGAGTAAACTGGTGCTAGGCACGGCTTAGTGAATGCAGGGTGCGTTACCAACTTATGGCTCCACCAGGAAATGTCACCAGCGTCCCTTGTCACTCCTCCCCGGCTTTGCCATGAGAGCAGTGATGGAATTTCTGTCCCAAAGCCAAGTAGGCATTGAGAAAACAGCCGTTTTTCAGCTCAAATCGCAAGGTCATTTGGATGTGTGCACTGCTGCAGATTCCATGGGAAAAGCACAGGGCTTGGCCAGGGAGGAAAGTTCATCAACGTGTTCTCATTTAAGTCCTATCTTTCAGAGATGCCCTGACTGCATCTATACTGTAGAGATGGAAGCTCATTAGCCACAGTTAACTGGCAAAAATATTCTTTACAGAATAGGGACCGACAGGGGAAAGTAACTGTGAGCTGCCAAGCACAGTGCCAGCACCACTCAGGGCTTTCTGTGGGATGGAGCAGGGCTACACCAGGCTCATGGGAAACCAGCAGGAATAAGCAGCAGTTATTTTATGCACCAAATCTCATTATTTCTGGAGCCACCAAAAGGTGATATTTTCCAGGCTCCCAAATCTTTGCAAGTGCTGAATCTGGGTAAAGCTCCCCTGGGCATGCACAGAGTCTGGGCAGAAATAAAATACTTCAGTGCACAAATAAGCAACTGGGTATGGAGCAGTCCCTGGGCAAGGTGAGTTCTGGTTCACATAGACCATTTTACCTCCACATCACATGCTTTTTTAGCAGCCACTTGAAAAATATCTATTTTGCCTGGAGAATATGCCACAACATATTTGAGGTCTGACTTCTGGTTCAAAGCATGTGGAGCATAAATGGTCCCAGTGGGAATCCATGGTGCTTTCTAATGGTCTTTTGTGGGCACAGTTTCACTCAATGTGTCATCTACACTGGGAAGACAGAGGCCACTTAGAGCCTATATTGAGATTAAAGGAAATTACAAGGTTAAAAAAATAGTATGGGGGTAATTTTCTTCCAGAAGAGCTGTTAATGAAGGTCAGAAAGAGGCAAATGGAGCTGAACTGGTCCCATTGACTGAGAATGGCGCAGTAAGGTGGTTTTGGTGGTTTCTTTCTGCTTAGCAAACATGTGCTGCAGACTCAGCTCTTTCCAGGAGTGTCAACACCAAGACCACAGAGCACATTCATTGCATGCAACTGTGAGAGCCCTACAAATAAGGCTTGGGCTGTTTTTAATTGACCTGACCCTGATCCACTTTATCCATCTTTACCACTGCCTTAATCAGGTGGTTGCAATAACTGCTGTGCTGTTGATGTTCAGGGAATGTTTTCCTACAGAGAACACCACATCTCCTGCCGCCAGAAGGCTCAAGAAGAACGAGTCTGTTATTCAATGGCTGACGGTGACTTCTCACATGGGAATCCAGAGGAGCACAGAAAGGGACTTATATTCCATTCAAACCCTTGCTTGGAAGTTTGTGTCAGCCTAGCACTTCAGACTTCATTTGCTTGCCCTTCCACTTTGGTCATACCTTTGAGTCACTTGTAAAGATGGACAAAAGAAGCAGCTGCTCATCTGTGCAGCCTGCCTGAAGCTCTGGTCTCTGCTTTTGATTATTTATCTTTTGTATTCTTAGGAAAATCTCAGGCAACAAAATAAGAGTAAAACTGATCCTGGAAGCTATTCCAATGCTTGTTTCCCAGGAGCTATATTTAAACCCCCTCCCTTTCTCTTGCCGCCACAGTTTAATACCAGCTGTGTATCAGGGTTGCTGACACCTGCAAACAGCTTTCCAAAAAGAAGTGTGCTTTTGCTGGGCTCAGATTTAAAAAAAAAAAAAAAAACAAAAGCAAAAACCAAAAAAACACCACCACAACAACAAAAACCCCAACAAAACCAAACCACAAAAAAAACCCAGCAGTTTGCTGTTCTGGGTTGGGATTTTTGGGTATTTTTTTTCCCAAATATCAAACAACGTCACACTATAGCCCATAGTGAGTAAAGAAGGAAACATTTAGGTTAATTAATTCTACCAGTAAGATACTATAATTGCTGCTGTCATATATAAGCATGACATACTGCTATATTGGTCGTTTTTGCAAGAATGGACGCTCTCAGCTCAAACATCCATTGCTTCTGCAAAATTTTTGTTTTTGAGACAAAGCCCTAACCTGTCTCAGCATTTCCCATTTAACTCCTGCAGCTTCCCCACAGGGCAGGGAAAAACCTCTGCCCCAGGGTGAGCCATCACCAGTCCCCATGTTGGAGTCGCTGGTGGGAACTCAGCTGTGACTTGTTTGATTCCTGCTGGGGATCACAGGAGCCTGTATTCAATGGGAAAGGCAAAAACACAGCTGAGGAGGCACCCTGCTCCCTGAAGGGATTTCATTTCCCCTCTTCTCTCAAAGGAGCTGGAAGCAGACCCGACACTGGCCTCTGAAAGCTGAAGCAGGTCCTGCATCACATCATGATCCCAGGCAGGCTTTCCCCTCAGCTCTCCATCAGCAGGGAATGATGGACTTTTCCTAAGGATATTCATGCAACTGCAGTCCCAAGAGCATTATGTACTCAATCTTAAGGGTCTTTTCCAACCTAAACGATTCTATGATTCATTAGGGCAAGCATGGGGTGCCATTGATCAGCTCCTCAGATGGCTGATGCCTACCTGGGCACACCCAAGAGCTGCTACTGGGCAGACCTTGCAGGGGCTTCCTGCCTGGTGCTGCTTTCAAGGAAACCACAACCTTCACACTTCTATTTCCAGGCTGGTACTGCATTTAAAGACCTATTAAGGTCCACAATGGAAGCCCCTGAGACAGACCCTAGGGTGCAGATGAAGCTCTCCTGTAAACAGGTGGCACTTCTCCATTTCGGGATGGTTTTGAGCAGCACAGCAATGCACACCCAGCTGATGACAACACGCCCAGCACAGACACCTGGGCACATGGGCACATCCCAGAATGCAGCCACCAACAGAGCCACGTGGGCTGTTGCAAGCTAGCCACGCTGATCCCCTAACTGGATTAAGGCTGTAACACAGAGGGCCAATTCATACTGACCATCAGGCCACGTTAATTTATGTCAATCTATTCTGAACATCTTCTGGACCAGAATGGGTGTCTGAGTTGAGCTATGGGGAAACCAGGCTGCTGCTGGGCCCACAGGACACAGGTATAGCACAGCTTTAAAGGTGGTCCACCAGAGAAGAGGCAGAGAAACAAGTATCAGTGCTTTGGGCTGTGGAAGAGAGCAGTGGTCGGGGTCTGGCAGTGTTTCAGACCTGGAAATGCCTCCAAGACCTACCCTGGAAGCTGTGACTTATCCAAGGATAAAGGCAGCCTTGCTGTCACCCAGCTCTTCAGATCACAGGGTGGAGATGGACCTGGCACCCACAGGCAAGAGGAGCACACAGTCCCTGCAAACATTGGACAGCTTCTCCTTGTTGGGAGCACCACCCTTCCCTCTGCTCTACCTGCTCTGTCAGCCCTTTTCACAGTATTAAGTCAAGTATGCAAGTTCAAGACCAAGGGTAACATCACCACAAACAGAAGCAGGGTTCACCTTGCCATGCCATGGAGGTGAGGCGCAGACAGCCTGTCTCCTCCTGAGCCCTTTGGCTCTGGCTGCCCTTTGATTTCTCATGTAGGTAAAGAGAAGAAGCTGACTCCATCCTGTGGAAAAACATGTCTCTGTCCCTCTTGTGCCAATGCTGTCAAGAGGAGCTGAGAGAAATCTGAACCAACCACAGCAGCAAAAACAGAAGCTTCACTGGGATGTGACCTCTTCCCATGTTAAGACCAACACCATTGTCAGCCAAGATCATCCTGAGGAGGCCAGGAGATAAGATGGTGAGTGGGTACAAGGCTTTCCTGGCCAGTTGTGATGGAAGAAACCCACCACCTTCACCACAATGGATGATGCCTCAGGCATCAGAGGAAGGCTTTGCTGCCAGGGGATTACTGAGCCTGATGCTACTTGCAACACTGAAGCCACCTTCCCACCAGTAGCTGACTGGGATGATGAGAGGTCCCCACTCCTGTTCTGCTACCTAGGTCAGTGCCCAGAGGCCTCTACCATATGGGATAGGAGACCCTCCCAGTGCACCCCCAGAGAGCCCAGCCCAGGCACATACCAGTCCCTCCCTGTCCTGGCCTTGCTTTTCACAAAGGGAAACCCAGAGACAAGAGCAGGATGTGAGCCGGGCATGCTCCAGCAGGTCCCAGTGGGTCCTCACAGGACACTGGGCAGGTTCCAATACAGCTCAGTCCAATTGTCAGTGATAAGGAGGTGGGGATACATTTCTCTGTTATGCTTGTTCCTTAAATAAACACATCGCCTTTTGAAGGCACTGGGTGTAACAGGGCTGGGACTCAGCAATGCAGCTCTGCCGCCCTGAGGAAAGCCTCTCAGGAGCACTTCAAAGAGCCAAGGGGTAAGGCAGAGCACAGCCATTGTCACCATTTTGCAGGAGAAACTATCCTGTGAGGACAGAGCGTTCTCAATTTGCTCACGACACTGCCTCCATGTAGACACCGTGCGCCAGAGACCAAGATTTGCACCCAGATTCATCCCAGCCTGGTGCAATGTTCTTCCCCTGAGGATTTTTAGCACAATCTCAAATGCCACAGCCCACCTGCAGGTCAAAACCTCTACAGGAGCAGCAGCAGTGTCCAGGCTGGGGCTGGAACATGGTCCCAATGCCCCACTCGGACCTACCTGACCTGTCCTGCAGAGCTGGACAGGCCCTTTCTGACCTGGCTTGGAGCACCCTGAGCCAGTGGTGCAGCCCATCAAACTGGGACCTGCTGGGGAGGAGCAAAGGGAAGCATGCCAAATCCCATCCTGAACGACTCCCCCCTTGCACCCCTTCCTGCAACACTTCCCTCAAGGAAATTCCACACAGGTCAGGTTACCCTGCTCTAGTAAGCAGGTCACTGAGCAGGGCAATGCAGATACAGCTCCCGAGGCTGAGCAGAAGCCTATCAGTGGCTGGTTAACACATGTCTCTGTTCAAATCCACTCTTTGAATGGGGACACATGGGCTGACACCTCTGATTTTATCTCTGCAAGGCAGGGCCCAGGGAGCCACAGCCTGGGCAGTTTTACAGGTGTGCAAAGCTCTGCAGCCCCAAAACCAGAGTGCTACCTCAGCTCTTCCTCTTGTTATCTAGGACTGGGATGGGAGCAGATTTCCATTCTCACAGACTACTTTAGCTATGAAGGAGCTAGACCAGGTTTCACACTCTGTCCCATAGCCAAGTACTGTCTAAAGTTGCAGAGTCACTGCACTGGGGCAGAGTAACGAGGACCCCACATGAACCCTCTGGTCAGGGTGTTGTATGCGTACCTGACAGCTGGGACCAGCAGGAGGAAGCTTCTTCCAGCCCCAGAGGAGACAGTGTTCCCAGGCTTTAGCTGCACGTGTTGCACTGGGGGGCTGAGCTGCCCTCCAGCCTCCAGGATAAGCAGGTAATTAGATTACAAGCGCTTGGCCAGACAGTGCCACCCGGGCCACGAAAGGACAGGGAGGAACCGAGGACAGCACTTCTCAAAAGAGCTGTGATGCCGCAGGTCCGCACCATGCGCCCCATCTTCACTGCAATGTCGAGAAGAAAAGGGAGAATGCTTTTGCCAAACCTCGTCTTCTTGGAGATGCTTTGGCTGGGACTGAGCAGCAGAGAACAGCAGCGCAGCATTGCCCCCCGCAGACGCTTTCTGATATCACAGCCTGAGCTCATGGGCAGGACGCTGTCACAGCAGGACAATCCCAACCTCCCCAGCCCGCGGCTCAGCTCCTCTGCCCAGGGCAGGCAGGGCTCCAGGGGATCTGGGAGCTCCCAGCTCCTGCCGAACCCTGTGTCACATCTCACCTCTCTTCAGGTTATCACCTTCTGGAGCCTGGTTGCTTTCTTCCCCAGGAATCCAGAAGATCAGCTTTGTGCTTCTTCAGGGGTTTCAACTGAGCTCTCAGATCTTCACTGCACAATCATTTTGGATGGAACTGGAGGAATAGAGATGGGAGCAGGGCTGGTCAGCTGCTTCTGGCTGGTTGATACCAATCATGGAAATGGCAGGTTTGGGGAATTTTTTCTATATAGAGCCTTTTAAACATGTATTTGACCG
>JAVSBS010013764.1:0-19435 GCA_033124195.1 Coracias cyanogaster | reverse complement strand
TTTTTAAATTTGCAGCATGTTTCACCCCCCCCCCCCCCCCCCCCCCCGGCACCTATTTCTGGATATTGTAAATATTCATCTGAGTTTTGCATATACAGTAGTTTCCCCTCTAGGTAAAAAACATACCATCCAAATGAGCTTTTAAGAGTCCTTTACTGTGATGCATGCTTACATTTCCTCTCATTCAGTAGATATAATGTTGCACATGAAATGACATTGCTGGGCTTCTGGGGGTTTGGTTTTGTTTTGTCTATGCCAGAAGAATTTCAGCTGGAGCAGGGCTAGGCTCTTTGTGATAGTGCTGCTTCGTTGCTTTCATTTGATGCACATAAAACAAGTGAAGGATTTAAATAGTTGCGAACACCTGAATGACTTTAAAGCATTCTAGTAACAGATAGGTTTAGATCTCCAGATTTCCAATTTCCTTCGTAATTGTTTCTTTATCTACACATCTTTCAGCATCCCATTAGAAAAACATTCCCATGCTCTCAACTTAAAAGAATTTGTCTAGGGACTATAATGCAATATTTAAATCTTTGTCATAGATTTCTCTGTGCATTCACTCATGGTAGTAATTTATTCTGAATCTTCCAGTTTTCTTTCCCACTAATGTATAAGAAACAGTTTCAAGGGTAACTTCCCAGGTCTGCTATTCTGATCTGCCACCCTTTGACAGGGCCTTCCCCCACTCCTGGAGAGCAGATATAACACTCTTGTTTCTTTTGTCTTTTGGTACTTCCTTCATGCCCTACAGACTAACATACATATATCCAACCATCCATGCCACTCTCAGTTCTGGATATTATCTTTACAAGCATCACTTTCCCCTTATTTCTTTCCCCCAGATATGGTGGAATACAAGAAGGGAGGGAGAGAAAAGACAGAGAGAAAAAAAATGATTAAAAAATTAAGTTTTACCTGCTAAAAAGTTATATGGATGTGTGTGTGTGTTTATGTTCAGCAACACCGGGTTCCAACCCACTGAGGCACATTGACATGTTATAATTTAAATATATAAGTTCAGCAACCCCATTTCTGTGCTTTAGCAAGGTATGTGCTTGTGTACCATACCAACTTGGTTAAGCATATTTTGTTCTCTGCTAGTGTAGATATATGACAGGAATCAGGCATTATGAGGAAAAATGTCTTCCCTGAAAGTGCTGTCAAGCCCTGCAACAGGCTGCCCAGGGAAGTGGTGGAGTCACCATCCCTGGAGGGACTTAAAAGCTGTGTAGATGTGATGCTGAGGGACATGTTTAAGTGGTGACCTGGCAGTGCTGGGTTAACAGTTGGACTCAATGATCTTAAAGGTCTCTTCCAACCTAAGCGATTCTATGATTTTACCATAACCCTTGTTACACCCTTCCTCTCTCAGCTTATTTCTTCTCTTGACACCCCTTCACACCACTCTTGGCTGCCATCTTACAGGGAGAAGAAAAGGAAGCATGCGGCAGATCTGGCATTTCTCTCAGCTTTTCAAGAGCACTTAGTTCTGCCTTAGTGGTGTCCTCATGCTCTGGGATCCCTGCGGAGCTTCAGACGTGGTGGTTGGGCACAGGGGTTGGCTGACACCCAACTGCCAGCCACCGGCCCAGGCCTCCATGCCACACTGGAGAGCTGAGCTAATCCCACTCCATGGCACAGCATGGCTCCTCACTCTCATAGGCTAGCCCTGAAAACTCTAAGGGGAACCTGCACTGCACAGGAGAAACCTTTTACACATTGAAGCCTGCATGGCATATCTGTGTAATCAGGGAAGGAGGCAGGCAGATAATACACACACAAAGTCAAACGGTACTAGAATAAGCTCTGCTTCAGGTTCACCTTTATGGGCACTCAATAATAAAAACAATTTTTCCTTCCTAATTAGCTGTATTAGAGCAAACACTAATACAAGGTTGACCTAAATACTAAATCGCATTTTTCTCTCACTTTCTTCAGTGCAAGCTATGTTTAGTCTATGAGTGTACACTTCCATTTATTAAACATTTTTCTCTTTAAAATGCAGGCTAAATGTTAATCAATGAGGTAATTTTCATAAAAATTACTAGATATTGATGTTTGGTTCAAACCAGATATTTCCTCATTATTTTGAAGGAACAAACTCCTGCTGCAGTGAACTCCTTGATACATCATATATTTATTCAGGTCCCATGGGGGTCATTACAATGAGATTCACCTCTCTATGTGTGCGTGTATATATTTAAAAATAACCCTTCAAACCTGTCCTTTGGTCTTTCAGTAGGGAACATATCAAACAATAACAGCAAATCTCATACACACATCAATATCGTGCTAACATAGTTGAGTTTCAGTGAACCCGATGCCAAATTAACTTTTACAGGGCAATTACAAAATCTTATAATCATGCAAATTAGTTGTAAGTAGCTTACATCTTCCAATTAAATTGCCACCTGCTATTCCAAGATCCATGTTAGCCATAGTAAACTTTTCCTCTTTTCGTTTTAAAGAGAGACTTTTTATCAGAGTGTCATCAATGCATGGATTAGCCTTCCCAGGGACAGGGGGTTCAACTCAGAGTGTCCATAGGCAGGATATATCAACAAAAGAAAGATAACCACACATCACAGTGTGAAAAGGGCATTAACCCAAGAGTTATTATCAAATTTGAGTGTTCCAGTACACTCCTGATCTCAAGAGTGGCTGCAGCATAAGTCCATACCCAGGCAAGACCCAGGTATCTCTCTGTCTCTCCTTCCCTCTCCCTCGAGTACCTGAAGGGCATCTACCAAGAGGAAGGAGGCTTCCTTTTTACAAGGAGTCACATGGAAAATGCAAGGGGTAATGGCTGCAAACTTCTCCTGGGGAAGTTCTGATTGGAGTCTAAAAAAAAGTTTTTCACAATGAGGACAATTAAACATTGGAATAGTCTCCCAAGGGAAGTGGTGGATTCCCCAACATTAGACAGTTTCAAGACTCATCTTGACAGGGTACTGGCCCATCTCACTTAAACTACATTTAAGGTTGGACTAGATGACCCTTGAGGTCCCTTCCAACCTGGCATTCTATGAATCTATGAATCTCCCTGCATGCAACAGAAAAGTTGTTGCTACCTGGGCCAGGGTTGGGCCTATGAACTCCTGCAGATGAACACAGTGTCCCTCAGCACAGTCACCCACTCTCTGCTTTGTCCACAACCAACCCCCAACATCCTGTACAGTCTTCCTTACAAAATGAACATATGGCACATTTCAAAGCTTTGTCCCAGTTCCCTGCAAGGTAAGCAGTAGCATGAAATGACCAGTGGATGTAATTCATTCTAAGATAAGGCAGAAAGGTGAGGCCATTTAATGGATTTACAAAAATCCCCTGGGTTTTAAGAGTCAAACTTCTAAGTTTAGCACAGAAAAATCGTCATTTTTTGTTACTTATGACACACAGATTTTGTAGAAAAGGAGATATTTTTCTTGCTAAAAGCAGACAAAAGAAGAATGCACTTCTTGGGCTCTTAAAACAGCAAAGTTGACAAAGCACGCTGTGGCCTACAGAATTAACTATGATGATGCAAATCAAATGTCTCAGAAGAAAAGTCAGGCATGAAACATAATAAGAACCAGTGTCAACTCAGGGAAACGTTACAGAATTAAATTCTTCTTTTTACACCATCTCTTTCTCTTCTCCTTACCTCCCTGCCTCTTGAAGGGCAACCACAAGATTTGTCTTACACATCTGGGACAAGATCTGTGCATGTGTAAGGCACTGCCTTCAGTTTACAACAGATCAGTTATCAGTGGTTTGTGGTCAACAGCATTGTTCTTCAAAATCTGTTTAGCTGACATCTGTCCTGGTGAGATTCGCATGGTTTTGACAGAAAGCTGTGCTTGTATAGGGGACTGCAGCTTCTCAAATTTTTGTTAAGTCATTAGTAATTTGCAGCCAGCAGCCCCAGGTTCTTCTAAGGGGCATCTTTTCAGACCAACTTGGCGGATCTCCCCAGGTACTAAGCAGTCCGTGGGCCGGACTCCAATCTTGCATGTGTTGCCTTCATGGCAGTGCGAGTTTGATGGCTTTTCTGGAGTGACTCCTCACTTATTGAGCCCAGTATAACAGTTCTTTCCTGATATGCAGCTCATAAAGTTGCTTGTAGCTAAAGGAATTGGGGTTTGTATTTGTTATTTTAAGTGAAAACTAAACTTCTGAAGAGAAAAATAAACAGCTACTGAGCTGTAAAAATGAACTCTTATTACTTCTGCCACCAGCCTCACTGCAGCTGTTCATAACCACAGCCATACAGCATAACTTCAGCACAAAACCCAGGTACAATTCTGCAAAAGATAACAGAAACCATAGGTGTCTTCATTTACAGAAGGAAGTCCACTATCTTCTCTTTTCTGAGCAGAAACATCAGAAGATATGTGGATTAGACTTTTTGTCTTTGGATGCATCAATGTTTGAAAACTCTGAATATTTTAAAGCATCTCATTCCCAAGGATTTGCCAATGGAGTTCCAGCATGACAGAGATTTTGATTCATGGCTGAAAACAGGGATTTTTCTTGTTGTTGCTATACAGCTAGTTTTGATTGAAGATCAGAATACCAAATAGCTGCAGAAATTCCTTTCTTGCCTTACAGCCCAGCATTTCTATGGATAAGCCAATATATTTGCAATCGGGAGCAGTTTAGTTTGTTTACAAGCAGTGTTTGAAAGCACCTTTTTCATACACAGAAATGGGGAGAGAAAAAAAAGAATGATTCTTGTGCCAGATAGATGTGAAAGATTACACAGCTGCAGTGTCTTGAGATTACAAAACTGCCAGTTTAACAAGCATGATAAGTAGCAGTGCTGATGTATTTATAGGAGTTCAGATATTTATATTGCTTTTTAAAAGAAATGTAATGAACAAATCCATAAATAGTATGGGGACCATAGGTTCATTGCCACCCTAGTGTAATTGAAGCTTACAATACAAAAACATGCCAATAAGAACCTTCTGTGATAATGTCATTGGCAATAAGCTTTCTGGGGCAAGGACTGCCTTTTTGATGTGTGTGTTTGGGTGGGCAGAGGCTTGCACAAGGCAGCAGTCATCTGGCCAGGACCTTGAGCTGCCATTGTAATGTAAATGTTAGAAAATAATGATGAGACATCTGAAAGCTACAGCAGCCTGTGACAGGAAATAGATCATTATCTTGAACAACAAAAATATGTTCAATTAATATTTTTTTAATAGTTTGTGCCTAATCTGAAGATCTTGTATGCACTTCAATAGATTTTGGAGCAGGTCCTTGGACGTGGCAGATGGCAAATGTGCTGGATGAAGCTCAAGTCTATAAGCTGCTCCACAGGAAAGACAGGAAAGAATAAGAATCTACTAGCTCACTAGACTTCAAGGTAGTGGCATATTTTCTTATTTAAGTTAATAAAAGGTATGTCAAGCAATGAATTAAATTCTTGATTCTCAGTATGTGCATCCAAAAAGCGAATTGCTCTGTTTGTTTTACCATCGATTGGCAAAACCAGAAAATGTAAAATTTACTGCAAAAAAATCCTTTTACTGTTCCCAGTCATATGTAAATGGCAAACATTTTAATTTTGTAGTGTTGTCATAGGTTATCAAGCGAGGTAACTTTACCTTTTGCTACCTGCCAAAATGGCTTGGCAGAATTTCTGTTATAAGGGGAGTGCTGAGATAACTCTGAACACTCATCACTGAATTCTTACCCCTCTCCATGTCATGCACTGCTGTTCGAGGATAAAGCTGTTGACTTTCCCCCTTGGCCTGCATGGCCCTTTACAGCATAAGTGAACATCTTAGGGGTTAAAAGTAATTTCTCTGCCAAAAACACTTTTCTGATTGCAGATTTCCTTTTGAAAACTCTGGCTCTAAGAGGGAAGTAGAAGAGGGTATGCTAAATACTTTACTACTTAATTTTGAATTTATCAGGGTGATGCTCTCCAAAGTAAATACTGGAGAGGTTCTTAAGCTATATGTGCATTGGACTGTAGCTGCAGGCTGGCACTCAGCCACATCTGGGTGGTGTTTGGTTCTGGTTTCCCAGCCAGCTTCTCATGCGTAAGTGTTAAAACATGGGGTAAGAGAGTGATGAGGGAGAAGCTGGGATTACCTCTCTGACACGAATTGCCCTGCTAAGGTCAAGGCAAATATTAGAAGAGAAAGTTGATCAGAATTCAGTACTAAATGTAAAACAGTGACATGAAGTTTCCTCTTTCAAACTTTCAAACCTGCATTGAGATGAGTGATGCACCTCCTAAAGTGCTCTTGCTTATACTCTTTGTCTAAACCCACTGCTCTTCTGATACCACCTCCTCATGAAGGAAGCTCTTATTTTTCACTTTTGAGTCCTTTGATTTCCTACAAAGCCAAGGAAAGCCACTTTCCTGACAGCTCCTGCCTACTACAACTTCTACAACTATGTGAAGCTCTTGCTCAGTGTTGCTGCCTCTCTGTCAGTGCCACCTCTGAACACAAGCCCAGGATCCCAGGGATGCCACTGTTACTACATCCACATGAGACTTTCAGATTACTGTACATCAGTGCACATGTGTTTGTTTTGAAAGTCAACAACAAATGTAACATTAAACATCCTTGACTGCTCCACTGAACAGCCTTGTCTGCTTCATGTTGCAAAACAGACCTAATTCTTATTGTAGCTGGTTTGTGATTGAACTAATGGTGCATGCAGAATCATAATTCAGCAAAGTGAATTAAATTATCAAAGAGTCTTTTACACTCAACACTTACCACTGCCTGTACAAAACCCAAAATAGTGTACTTGGGGGTGGGGCGCAAATTTTTTCACACAGCTTAGAGGGAAGTGGATGGCCAGCTGTGGGCAAAGAGGAGGTAGAGGTGGCAATTCACAGAAGACCTGAGGTGCTGGAAATATGCAAATGACAAATATAAACAAATCAGTAATTCTCCAAAGAAGAAGCATCAGTGAATTGCAGGAATAATTTCCTCTTGCAGATCCCATTTGCAAGGCACTAACTGTCATTCATTACCCCTACTATTTAATAAGGGACATAGTTTGGCATTATTTGCCTCTTCTGGGAGGACTGTCCTCAAGTATTTCCAGGCTCTTTCAGGCCAAGGTAAAATGTGGTGCTTAATTCTTTTCCCAATAAGAACCTAAAGATCTCTTTCTTTCAACTCTGAAAGAGGCAGACCTAGTGCCCTCAGTGCACTCCAAACCAGATTTTCCCATCACCTGGTCCAAATACCATTGTGGCAATGTAGCTCCAGTTTACCCTGACTTACCAGATTACATAGCTTCACCTGACCAAGGAAAACTGTTGACTTTCAGGAATATGCAGAAAGGTATGTTTATGAGCCTTTTCTTTCTCCGCTGAGGAAGATATTTGAATATTGCTGTGAAGTTTTTGTTTGTTTTACTGGATAATTTTGTCTCATTCAATCAGGAAGTTATTTTCCTTACATAATGAACTTTGACTGATCTTTAGCTGTCTGAACACACCTGGCTGATCCATCCCAAATAAGACTGAGACCAAGACAAGCCCTGATCTACTATAGGCTTTATACACCAAAGGAGAGTTTTGGCTTATCAGACATTATCTTTTACAGGAAGTCAGCTCTGGAAAGTGTGTAGTCAATCTCTCTTTTTATAGGTACAAAAAGTCTTTGAATTGTCTCAGCAAAAGTGGTAGATCTGGATCCTGCTAAGTACAGAAACATAAGGTGTAAGAAAGGAAGATGCCACTCTGCCCTTCTACCTCTGCGGTGCCAGAGAGGATCTCATCACTCTTACATAAAGAACAACCACTGCTCCCATCAATCACAGTTTCTTTGTTCTTGGAAGATCATTTGCTTTGTGAAACCTTCACTCACTTCATACATTCTTTGATTCTTTTCAACAGATTTTGGACTGGACCAGTTGGTTGCAGTTTCACTGCAGGAAAGCTGCTATTTGGGAATGTTGCTGAAACCACGGACATGTTACACTAACTGGGAAGGATCAGAAAGCTGGAGACTCTCAAAGCAAGATCAATTCTAACTGCGTCCTACATGAAAGCTGTTTCTTACCTTTGGTCTTAAAGATCTGTATAGCTGGACATTTCACTTCCTCAGCAGACTACTGATTTCTTTCCTGTCTGTACAATTTGAGAGTTTTTCCAAATGTCTAGTCTCAGTTTTCCTTGTAGTAATTCGACCTATTACTTCATGGTCAAAGCACAAGACTATCTTAATTTCTCCCAGCACTAGGATTTTACATGCCTAGGTGACTGTTATTGTGTTTTCCCCTCCATTATCTCTTATTCACACCAGATATCATCTGTTCCTTCAGTCAATCCAACCAGCTGCATTTTCTAGATTTCTGATCTTTCTCTGTTACTTTCCTCTGGACTCTCTCCCTTTGCTCACCATCCTTCTCAAAGTGCCCCAGATTGGCATGTTTTCTGCCAAGCCCAATAGGTCTGTGTGGAGCAGAAAGACATCTTCACCTGTCTTTCCAGATATGCTTGCCTGTATATCCCCACAAAGAAGAAAAACATGAGACAACAGATTGAAATTATTGATTTATGTTCACATGCTGATCCACTATAATCTCCTGCTCTGCTGAACTGCCTGGCCTACATTATATATTTGTGCAGATGATTAGCTCTGCCTAGGTATACTACCCAGCACTTCCATCAGACAAATAACACAAGCTCGTCAAGACTGTTTTGCATTCAAGGGCTGCCCTGCAGTAAATATTCTTGTAGTCCTTTCTGGGTTTCTATGATCTGTATAATCTCTATTCCATCATCTGTTAATGAAAATACCAAGTCAAGAACAGCCCCTGTGGAGCCCCATTCGATACATCCTTCCATTTTTAGCCTGCCTGTGGGATTCAGGTCTGATCAGTATTTTGTTGACCCAGCGCTGATGCCTGGGCAAGAGAGAACAATTTTACAGAAAAATCTGACACAAACTCTTTTCTTTTCTGCTTCTATTGTGTCCTATAATGTAACTAATAATAAGGCAGTGAAATCATTGTCTCCAGCTATTTCCCAAAGGAATTTACCAAAAGGGTAGTGAAATGATCTCATTTAAATCCCTTTCCACACAAAGCATTGAACCATACCAGCCAACACCAACACTGGTTCCAGTGTGGTCATTTCCTTGACAGTTCTGGACAGTTTCAAGGAGATTACAGATGGATGGAGCCCATTTGGTTCCAGCTGGATTGGAGTGCAGATGGATCCCAAATGTCAGAAAATGGATCCTCACCGTTGAAATACTTTTGGATACTCAAATTCCCCTGGAAAGTGACAGTTCTGGAAATAACATTTTCAGTACCAGTAAATTAGTCCCAGAATGGCATTTCCTGGCATGTCCACAATCTGGATGTGGTTAGCTTGAAAGAGATGCAGAAAAACTATTGAAGTGAAAATACTGTTGTGCACAGAGGTGCCCCATGGGAAAACATCTAAGCTTGTTCTCTCACGTTTTAAAGCTCTTCCTTTTTATTTAAATAGTGTTAAGATCAATACAGGTAATGAAACTCAGGGACGCTGCTGGCCTATATGAAAAATAGGTCAGTTATTTGGATGTGTTAAAGCAACTCAGACAGACAGCTAACATAATCTACTGTATTTTATTTCCTCAATATGGAAGGATAAGTCTATCTGAACAAAGCTGTTCAGCCTCCAACTCCAGTGGTGGCACATATATGGCAGGAGCACTGCTAAGACTTAGTTGTTCAGCTAAGTCCCTGTAACAGCTGAGAATGCTCAGTGCTTTGCACAATTGGACAACAGCTGGTAGGAAAGATATTTGAAAGTGAAGTGTTAAGATTTTAAGGAGATAATCAAGTATGTTTTCCTAAAAAGAAACAGAGCTCAAATGCTCTGAACAACCTGAAGCCAGTGTCACTTCCAGGACTTCCAACAACAACAGACTGAGAAACCTGGTTTCTCTGGGATGCTTCTGAGCACCTACAAAACGCCCAGCAGATTCCAGCACTGACAAAAGCAGCCACAAGCACAGCAGGTTCAAGCACACCAGGATTTTCTCTGTCCAGACAGAGAAGAAAAAAAACTCTGCTAAAATTCCTACTGATTTCAAAGGAAGATCCTTAGAGACTTCTGCCAGTTAGCTCATTCTGTACTGTCCCTTTCTATAATGGAGCCAGGAACAGAGATATATATCAAATATAGACCAGCTGCTCAGAAGTACATGTAGATACCAACACTTTAATCACTTTTATAGGTAATGCTTTATGTCAGTTCCCAGTAGGGACTGTGGCCTGGACTATAATTTTGTATGAAAGACCTCAAATTCAAGATTAGTTTTGAATGTGTGTGGGAGAGAAAACAAGAGAAATCTCCCCTATGTGCTGTCCAAATAGTTTATATTTTGACTGAGTGATCTGCAGAGCAGATAGCTAAATAATTTCCAGGCTTCCCAAAGGAGGATTAATCTTCTCTTTGCAGGTATGTCCACATAGATACAGTATATCTCACTCTACCCTTGTACTTACGGTGAGATGCTTCAGTAGGCCTACAGGCTGCACACAGGGCATCTTTGTGTCCTGGCTACCTGGCTACAGGAGCCTTCCCCAGGTCCTCTGCATAATAAACAGACCACTGAAATTGTTTACCCCACAGAAAATCAGAATATTTCAGTCTAAAAATTGTTACCTGATATGATATATGAGGTGTGGTAATTCAAGATGTGATGTGTGCTTTGCTTTGAGTTCATACAAATGTCAGTGGATATTTAATAGATTTAACTATTTTTTTTCTTTAAACTGCATGAAGGGAATGCTTTTCTTCATTCTTATTTTAAATATGAGCATTGAGTGACATTTCCTCTAATTTGGAAATAAAATATGGCAGTACAATTACTCAATCTGTGCATGAGAAAATGGATTACTTGCTCCTGTTAGAAATAAAGCACGGCTGTTGGACCATCCTAGTAATAAACTATAGAGAATATAGCCCTACTGAAGTGATTTGCTTACATATTTCAGCTGTTTATTTTTTTTTCCCCATGACTGCTGCTGCAAGACTGAAAAGAAACAAAACTTGTAAAAATCACTGCTTTCTGCCCTCATCTCTCATTTTGTGATTAGACCAGGCAAAACCTGGCTTTTTTTTTATAGCACCAGAACCATCTTGTTTATAGATGGGACCCATCGCATGTGAGATGATTATGCTCTTGGAATTTGGAATTTGGGAAATCCTGCATTAGATCATACAGTCTTCCCGCAGGAGCAGTTTGCCAAGCAGCACCCCATCTCAGTACCCACCAAAAGCTAGACCTGTTTTACAAGAGGCTTAATATTTTACATTCAAGCTGCCTTATTGGGAATACATGTTGACTCACCATTTTTATTATTAATCTATGTATTTTCCTTGCTGCTAGAAGGGATTATTTGCAGATGTTAACATATTTAGTTTTCCGGCAATCTTCAAAGAGCTGTCTTTAGATGTAGTATTCATTTTTGTGAACCTCAAGTTCCATGGCTAATTCCATGAACATGATTGCCACAACATGTACTCAAGTCTTAGCTGTTTGTTTTCTTTTAAAATTGTCATTAATAGAGCATCTCCATCTTATATAGAAGTGAAGTGTCCTCCTTAGGCCGTTTATAACTTGAACTATATCCCATCAAAGAGCACTTCTCCACCCTTTTATGCCTCTAGAAACATGCCATCCATGTTATAAATATCAATAGAGCTGGAAGGAAGCAACATCAAAATCTCCAAGACAACACACAAAGATACAACAAATCAAAGGCAAAATGGTGATGGTTCGATTAGACTTTTAAATAGGATATTAAAATGAGGTTTGTAGTTAAATACAATTGTCTCTCTGAATTTGGCAGGGAAATCAATAACCAAATGATGTTAAATTTGCACAGATTGTTGAATAAATGAGTAAGACTTGCTTTACATGGCAGAAAACCAGCCAAGAAAGAGACATACAAAGAACTGCTAGCAGTCCACAGGAGGATAAGAGTGTTTTTTAAATATCAGTAACAGAATAGTTACTACTATCAATAGCTAGTCCTCCATAGGGAGTAGCCCTCTTATAGTCTGCACAAGTTGTGGGGGTAAGCGCAGTATGGACACAGAAAGGTTCCTTGCTTGTTTAAAAAACAGGTGCTGCTAGCTGTATTGATATTAATCAAAGTTCATAGCTATATGTTCAAGACATGTAAAAGCTACATAACTTCAAATACTCGTTTATCTTGTTATTTTGATATAGAAGCTTTCTCTGTCTGATTCCTAGGATACACCCAGAGAAATCTCAGTACCTGGATGCACAGATATGAACAATGCAGAGATTTTTTTGAAAAACAGAATCAACTAAACATAACTTTTTCAGCTCAACTTATGATTTGGCTTTAGCAACTGCTAGTAATAAATATTCAGAATACTTTTATACACTGAATTGTGATTTCTTCCTTTTAATGAAAAACTTATTTTCTAAAATCCATCAACTTCTTGAAACTCATCACCTGGAGTTGTAGTTTTGTATATAGTAAGTGTGTGTGAGAAAGCTAGAATAAACAGCACAAAAGTATAACCTTTCCTCCAAAGGTGAAATGTAATTGCAACTTGAAAACAGAATTATTTGTTATCATGTATTATA
The DNA here is from genome assembly GCA_033124195.1 of Coracias cyanogaster. Lineage (NCBI taxonomy): Eukaryota > Metazoa > Chordata > Aves > Coraciiformes > Coraciidae > Coracias > Coracias cyanogaster. The sequence goes on along the minus strand of JAVSBS010013764.1, from coordinate 6,851 downwards.
TTGTTACTCATTTGATTAACACTGTGTTTAAAGCAGGGGGAAAGGAAGTCCTTTATCATAACATGTGCAGCCTAAAACTGAAATGAGATCCTGGTCCTCCTCTCAGCATGTACAGTGGTTGCTTACATGGGGTAGTCCCAGTCCAGGTCATCATTTCTCAGCCAGAATGGGAAAATTGTACTCAGATCCCTTAGAATTTACAAACAAACTACATCTCTGCCAATGTATCAAAGAGATCAGGAGAGTAAGGGGCACATGGCAACTTCTGTGGACATAGAAGAACTCTGTCCACTTTGAAACTGTTGTTTGACCCTTTCTGCCCACTGGGAACTATCTCCGTCCCATGCTGTTCCATAAATCCCTGTCTGCAAGAGTGGGGGCTGGCATGACAGAAGCAGCCTAGTAATTAAACAATATCAACATAGCATAAACATGGTTAAAATAGGCAGAACTGGGAGATAGTGATGACAGATACACATTCATTTGAGACCTGAAATGAGAAATCTTGGTGGAAGACCGGTGAATGTACATGTATGTTCCTAGTTCACAGGAGCATGTATGTTCCTGTCCATGGCGAAGCAGTTTTCATTTAGGAGCTGGAAAATCAAAGAGAAGTGTGAGCTAAACCTAATGTTGGCTAAGTGGAGAAGAAGGAGGAGAGTCCAAGTAGCTGAAGGCCAGGAGAGATCTTGGAGGTGGGTGGGATATGCAGCACAGAAACACATTTAAAATAACAAAGTAATTCTCAGAAGTGATTTCCCCCACGTATTTTGAGCAATGAAGTAACCACACTGGTCAATGTCTAAGATGTGATCTCATTCTCAGAAGTACAGTGCTAGATTCAAATAGCCCCATAAAGTGGTTATGTAATAGACATGCTTCCAATTTTACAATTGAAATAGACTCCAAGAACAGCCTCTCTACCAGCATAGGCTAATGAAGCATATTGGAGAAAAGACCCTCCCCACTTATTAATAAAACTAGCATATTGTCTCCAGAGGAATAAAGGAGTTTGGGTTTATATTTAAAGTTGTTCTATATTGAAAGGTATTGATATTTTCACTCCAAGGACTACAGCACTTCCACCTACAATATCTAGGTTCACAAGGCAACTCAATAAAGCAGTTCAACTCCAGTGGGTCAGTGGGGTTGTGTCAACCATGGACTTGGCCTCCTGATTTTAAAGTACAGTCTGTTAATGTGTGAATGATATGAAGTTTCGGATTCAAGTGAATATCAGACAGCAGCAACTATATTCCATTTATTTCAGAGTTCACCTGGGGACTTTGCAAGAAGAGAAGTCCTGTTTCCATCTCAACAATACTGGGATGATTGTAATATTTTAACATTAAAAAGAAAGAAAAGGGGCAAATAAAATGCTAAATGGCAAAAGAGAGAAAAAAAACAATGCTAGGGAAATGACATACAATGGGCCAAATTTCTTGAACAGTGCACAATAACATGAGAATCTGATATTTGTTTTCGGTGTTGAATATGCAGGATACATTTAATACGCTCAAGATGCATTATTCAATCTGCAGCAGCTGTCTTTGTACAGAACGTCTCAGAAGAATCAAGGGGAGCAACATACTATGAAACAACCACACTAGACACCTTGCTATGTCCCCTGCTAGCTGTCACAACACTCATTCCTTCCATTTAAATGCAGCACATAGCTGAGATTTTTCCAAATAACAGTGTGAAGTGTTTCACAGGAAAGGAAAGACAAGTAAAGGAGAGTAACCCCTTTGTGTGAAATCATCTGTACCCACCAACATTTCCACAAGAAGAAATAACTATTTGTTGTTAAACTGTCAACTCAAAACAATGAAACGTAAAGGATTCAAACCTAAGTGAATTGTTAGGTATTTTCCACTTAGAAGCTAGATCCATTTCAGAACTAGATTTGCACTGACTCTTACTTCTGGAAAGCATCATTATTCATTTATGTTTTGCCTTCCTGGAAAAGCAACCGATGTAAGCACAAGTTTCTGTGACTTAGAAGAATAAACTATTGTCATAGAGACCATAAAATGTAGAAAAAAGGGAAAAAATGCTGTTACTTCTGGCCATTTAGTCACTAAATCTGCTCTTTGTTGCTGCCGTTTTGCATCTGAGGAGGAACGGAATCCTTTCCAGCCCTTTATTTCTCTTAGTACCCTCACACTGCTCTATACATATGAAATCTTTGCCATTTGTTGCGTTTCTGCCTTCATCTTATTAGTTCAACTCTGCCTTCTCTAGTCCCATTAGACATATATGCTCCCACTTTAAAGTCAGAAAACAGTGGTCAAAACATGTGTCAGATTTTCCAGGTGGCTTTCTGCTGTTCCTGTCACTGTGCTGTTGTGTCTCCTTCTGCTATATTTTATGCTTATCACTGCTAAGGATGTTAAAAGGAAACACAATGATTGTTTACAAGGATACGTACAGGAACATTAGACACAGATTAGCCAAAGAAATGGTTGTTTACAGGGAGACATGCAAGAAAATTAGGTACAGATTGACCAAAGCCACAGAGATCCACTCTGGAGGTAGCAGTGCAGATGCTGCAGCTCCCAAGAGCTACCATTTGGGGGTCAGAAATAACAATCCTGCCCAGGGCAAATGTGATGTGAAGGCTGAATGCAGTCTGAATGCAGATCATATGGGTTGTGTTACCTTCAGTAAAATGTCATCATTCCCAGACCATCTGATTCAGGGAGCACAAAACCAAGAGTTTCCAAGCCTGACCTTAAACTGGAAGGCAAAGGTGCCCCTGTGCTGAGGGGACACACACAGAGAGGAGCAGGACCTTCTTCAAAGACCTGGATGCACAGATAGGAGTTGAGGTCCTGAAAGGCAACAGGTATTAAAGATGGATTGTAATTGGGGCTTATAGCTGAATCAGGCTACCGCTGGACCATAGTTGGTGGAATGAGCTTATTACCTTCTCCCTCAGCAATATGAGTTTACTGTAAGGACTTCATGGGAACCATACGTTAATGCATGTTAGGTTTTTTTTTCAGAGAGGAGTACAACAGAAGCCTCCTTGCTTCTTTTGTTCTGAATCAGAAGGAACCTTGAAGAGGAGAGAGGCCCTGCCCTCTGAGGAAACAACAGAGCATGTCCCTTCCAACCCAAACCACTCTATGATTCTATGGTTCTACAATTCTATGATTCTATGATTCTGTGGTGGGGTGTAGGATAAGGGACGTTACTGGAACACAGGATGAGAATGAGGGACCCAGTGAGAGAGGGAAAAGCCTGAGGTACTGAGAGACAATTGAGACATGTGGAGAGCACAGGTTCAACAGAGATTACAGAAAGAAATATTTTTAGTGTAGCAAACAAAACAGACTGTAAATTTTGTCACAACCCAGAACATCACTGAGTTGCTGATGTTCACAGCAGCCCTGTGAGAATGGCACTGTCTTGCCAGGACAGAGTGTAGAAGGAATTTAATTTGCAAACTCTCAGTTTACTTATTTTCATTCTAGACTTCCTCCATGGTAAGTTTGTTCTGTCAGCTTTTACTCAACCAAAACCTAGTTTTCCAGCTTAAATATTGCTTTGGTTTTTTGAGCTGCTTACTATAATGTTGTGCAGAATGCGAAGCTCTAGTGAACCTGCAATGCCTTCACCCCTGAGTGACTTTAACTGAATTTAGAAGCACACTCAAACCTTTCAAATGGCAGATGAGGAGCAGCAAAGAGCTAAAGGAATGATCATCTTTAGTTGTTAGAGCTACCTGAGATGCTTCTGTGCTGAGCTAAATTGCTTTAAACTCCTGTGCGGACTTTCTCATTCAGAGATAAAGTCTGAAAGATCAGAGCACAACTTGGACACCAAGTGACAGGCTAAGATAGCACAATTAGAGCTTGCTAGCTCCTGATTATGCCATAGCAAGCATTACATCTGCTCCTGCATACACTCCAGTTGGAGGTAGCAGATACACATGTGTGGCCAAAGAAGGGTGCTGCTCAAACTGTTAGCTTGCCCCTGGTGACTAGGCACCCTATTCAAAATCTACGTTGGCCAAGTAATTTAGGATTAATAATATCACATATGTTCTTATGTTAAATTAATGTACCCATGCAATAATTTACTGTTTAAAGTCTTAGCTATTGCTCTGGGGCTTTTTGTTTGGTTGGTTTTTGGGTTGGTGGGTTTTTTTGTTAGTTTTGATCGATTACTATGTACTTTTAGTTATTGTGGGCAAAAGCAAGATGAACAGAAGTTCTAATTCTTTTTATATATCTATATACATATTTTAGAAAAGACAATTTTGCTGTCAGCTTTTTCAGTACTGACACAGATAAAAGCATGTACCTGTAGCATTTTCACTTATTTCTAATGAATTTCATCTGGTAGATTTTTATACACCAAAGCAGAACCACAGAAAATGCAACATTTCATCCTTCTACAAATTGGGAGGGAAAAATTACCAGGCTAATTTATATTTGCTGAAGCTCTAGCTTTTATAACACATAAATGACTGACACAGTAAAAGGAGACTGCATAAAGTTTCACTGAGTTTTGACAGAAGGACAGATTTATCCCTAGCATAACTCAAGCAAAGTTAAGGAAAGAGTCTGGCTTGGAGACTCTGAGTAGATTTCTACAATTTATGGTTTACAAATCCACCCTAATCCTTGTCCTTCCTATCTGTTATGGGCTACTCCAGGCAATAAGTATCTGTCACATTGCCAAAGAACAGTTGTTTATCTAGTGTTAAGTGAGTTTGGGAGTCCATTTGTTTGTTTTTACAGGAGGTATGACGGATGCAATTACAGGGCAATAATATGCATGGTTACAATGTAACTGCACTGAGGATCAGACAACAGCAAAACCATCCATCTTCCGTGTGTGCAACCACTAGGAGTCTTACCTTCAAGTGAATGAGATCTCTCCAAAAACGTGCAGAAATTTATCTTTACAAAAGTTTGGGGTCAAAACAGATTAAATCATACCCCAGAGTGCCTGTGATATTAGTGTGGCAGGAAGGGAGACTCAATTTCTACTTAACTATGCGATGATTTATGTCTGGGGAACTCCCTCAGCTCCCCCCTTCTCCATTCAGGCATGAACATTTGGTATTCTTATCAGACTGGGTCTCTTGTCTGGACGGAGGATGCTACTCTCCTCCATAATAAGGACACTCAATATTTAAGCAGAAAACTTATTTCTATCTTATTTCTACACACTCACTGTACACACAGAAAATATTTTTCCATCCTGCATCTCCCTCCCCTATAAGATGTGCTCTACTGAGCACTCTTTCACTAGCAGTGTGCAAATCCTGATTTGTCTTGTCATCACTGATCTATTCTCTCTCCCAGCAATTTTAGGGCCTGCAACCTTTTCTTCTGTCTAGACTCTATCGTTTGATTTATTCTGCAATTTAATTTCATCTCTGATTTAATAGCTCTTTCACTTGCACCTGCCCTTTTATTTTGTTGTGGTTTTTTTTTTTCTCACCTGTTTACTATTTGACCTTTCCTAGACCTTATTTAAAAGACATATATCACCCTTTATATTGCTATATAGTTCTTTCTGGCCTTTTTCCCCAGCCTCTCTTTGACCTCATAGCTCACTCAAAGAAGTGGGAGTAAGAAAAGTGAGGATAAGACAAAGCTCACAGTGGTTTCCATGAGACTTGATTTTGGCCCACCACAGTCTTGAAACAGAACAGAAAGTTGTTTGGCCATCAGTCCTGCAAAATCTGGGAAACTGAGAGAGCCCACAAAATCCTGAGGTCATATCCCCAGAAGTATTACAGTATGTGTATTTTTAATCACCTTTGTATTCTTTTAATATTATCTGATCAACATTTAAGGTTCTTCTGTTACATTACATTATATAATACCATGTATTAGATTGAGTGAAGACCGGAAACATAAGACTTAATGTAAAAAGAAAGGACGGATGCCAGGATTTGGCCCACTGTTTAAAAAGAAGAGATTTTTACAATCAAAAGATAACCTTCACCCTGAAGAGGTTCCACCACATTTAGGAGATTCCAGTTCTCAGTGTTAGCCTGACTAACAGAGCAGTGTAGCATGAATGGAGCAGCCTGCCATAAACAAGAAGAGCATTGTATACAGAGAACTGGAAAAAAACTCTGTTACCATGATAGATTTGTGTAGTAACAGCCAAGGATGATAAATTTCACAAGTCAGTCAGGGTTAAATTGGTAAATCATGCAATCAGTTCTGAGTTAAATATTAACAGAATATACTCTCCCAAAAAAAGGACAAAGTTGATTACATTCTTTCAAATGACTTCCAGATGTTAGAACATGCTTTCCAGTGAAAATAATTATATCATCTACAAACCTGAATACCATATTAAAGGAGTGGTAGTGAAAATTACTGAGTTAATCTAGGTTCATTGCCATATTATATCTCTGAAGACAAACAGGAAAACTTCATGTTCTGAGAGCTGTTGAAGTGAAAAATTCTGAATTTAACAGATTTCATACTTAATGTATTAACTACAATCTTTTAACTGCAGGCTAAAATTCGGTCATTTTTGCACTTTTTGTAACGCTGTGGTTTACATGAAATGTTTCATTTTTCTATGGCTTGCAATGTATGCCTTGGAACTGAGGAGTAGGCTATCAAAGACATTTAAGTTGATAACTGCAAATGACAGTGACAATGAGGCTTATTTTCTACATATACCTTACCTGCATATTTCTGTAGAGCAGCTTGTCTCTGTTTAATAAACCCTTCTCATTCAACCCACAAGTCTATGGGGCCAGATGGGATCCACTCGAGAGTGCTGAGGGAACTGGCAGAGGAACTTGCCAAGCCGCTCTCCATCATTTATCAGCAATCCTGGTCAACTGGGGAGGTCCCGGATGACTG
>JAVSBS010013763.1:0-21889 GCA_033124195.1 Coracias cyanogaster | reverse complement strand
CGATCTCGCTGAATTTCAGGTCTAAAATGATACCTGAAAGCAATTTTGCATTTTGTAATTTTAAGACTTTTTGTGTGTATTTGTTCAGCTCCTATATCTTGACAAGTAAGACATGGTCATTCTGGTCCTCTTTCAAACACTTCAAACAACTGCTAGAAGTTCAGAACAAATTGAATTGCTCCACTGAAAAATATGGAGAAGAATGAAGGTGTAGTTTGGATGTGTGTCGGATTCTCTCTGGAGATCTTTCTTTGCTTCCCAGTGAGGAATGAACAGTGGAGGAATTTTGCTTCACTAACTCCTCAGAGATTTTTCTACATTTCAGAGCAACCATTTTGCCCCTGTTGCTGGGTTTCAGTGATGAAGAGAGCCCATCTGGGATTTAGGCTTACAGTTAGGCATACATTTGAAGTACATTGGCAGGCATGTGTTAGAGAGCTAGATTAGCAGGGTTATAGGTCAGGACTGAGAATGTTAAACCAGGGAGATTTCTTAGCACTGGTATAGTTTGGTGGGTTTTTTAGCCAAAAACCAGGAACAAGGGCCTTAGCATGGAAAAAGTTGCATTCTGTTCTTTTCTGTTGAACCTTGCTGTGATCAGGCACGTCACTGTCACACAGTGGTCGAGCAGCCCAGTCACAAAAGTCTTCAAGCGTTTCAGCAATTCTCAAAACAAGAAACGACATCTCCTGTAGCATGAACCCCCATGAGCACAAACCCCAGCATCCTGCATCCAACTTTGTATTGATCCTGAGGCTAATTTTCCATGAAATTCATTGCTGTGCACAGAGACAAATGCAGTTTTCCTGGACTCCTTTTGTGCCTTTTGGCCCCGTGAATAGATGAGTTTTAATCTAATCTGAAAGCTCCTAACACAAGAGGATTTGTATTGCATGTTTGTGACTCTCATGGGCACTAGGACAAGTGCACCACAATCCCAGCAGAAATTCTGAAAACACTAGAATTCATCTGGATGATTAGAAAGGGTTAGATCTTTGCCTCAGAGAAAATTAAACTCAAGCTGTTTGTGCTGGGGGAGGCAGGAGCCTGCCGCTAACGTAGCATGAGCTGAAAAATAAAGCGGAGGCTCGTCAAAGCAAGAAACGTGCCCAGTCACTGGTACTGTCGCTGCTGGGCTGCGGGTGTCGGGGGTAGCTGCAGTAACACGGAACGCTGCGATGGGGCCCGCTGCGTTCCCCGCGGCACTGCCCTGGGCAGCAGTGAGGCACAACACATCAGCCCTACCAGAGGTGACCAAAACAGCTCTCGGGGATGGTGCTAATGAACTGCTCTGTAAACTCACATTATTTTAAGTGCCCCGAGTAATCACACGGGTCCCAGATGTTTGCTAGAACACTACTCATCTAGGAGCAGACCTAGTTTGCCAACAATGCCAAGGCAAGCACCTGATTACCTGTGTTGAACATTCTGCAGTTCAGAACTTCAGAGCTTGCGATCTGTTAGTTACTCTTGGAGCATCTCTGCTGTCCTAAGGCAATGGCCTTGTCTTGAAAGGTCAACTGAGTCTATTTTTCAGTGATGTTGAGACTGATAGAATTGGCTTAATCTGTTAAAAGAGCCTCATCAAAACGTACACTGACAGGGTTTCAAACGCAACAAGCCTATTCAATGGCATTAACTTGATTGGAAGACACGTATTGTTTTAGCTATACCAGTGGGAAAACTTTCCCCGGCTGTCCCCGTAGTCGTAGCACAGACGATGGTATGTTTTATTTACAGAACATACGTGTCATCTGGCAGCAGAGAAGCAGGCTGCAATTCCAACATGTCTGAAAGGAAAGATGTCAAGGCAAGAAGTTACACCGTGTTAGGCATAGTTTTGCTTCATTGCGGTTACTCATTTCCTCAGTTGCCCTGGAAGTCCATGAGTAACTGAAGCTTTTTGAGAGCTACATGGACATATTTCATGCAAGCTCTACATTAAATAGTGCAGAGTCTGAAATTAACGGTGGGTGTACTCAAAGCCAAAACTAATTTATAGACTTTGGAAATTATTTCCTGCCTTCTGGATTTATAAGCAAAAGCCAGTGTTGCTGGGGGAGGCAGCCAAGGCTAGTCTGTCTTGATTCAGAGTACAACGGATTTGGTGTGTAAAAAAAATACATAGTATTGTGTGATGCCCAGGCAGGCTCTAGATTATGAAATCCTACTCTTCAGGATCTCCGGTTAGGATAAGGAGGTGACATTCAAACTGCGTTTGGGGCAGATGCAGTGGCAAGACCTGCATCCAATTGCTTTCCATTACGGATGGGTGGAAACATCATCCATACAACTGTTTGTGGAAGGGCCCCATTGTCTTGGGTCAGCTCCAAATCAGCCTACAAAGCCAGATTCTTCTACAAGTGGCATTCAAGTTGGATCTTATCTTTAAGAGAGTGAATTCAGCTTTCACGTTTTGGATCTCAGTCTCTACACTCCTAAAACTCTGGAGCATTCAAATCTGTGATGTTTGTAGAGGATTTTAAATGCTTTGGCAGAGCATCAGACACAGAGCGCAGTATGTGCAGTTTGCTAGAAGCGGCAGCAAAGCTGGGACAGTCTTTGACATCCCTTTCCCTCCCTTCCTCACTTACGTTGCAGGCTCCTCAGGTGTACTCTGGGGTACGTGAGTGGGAGGCCACAGGACCTTTCATTCTCAGAGCTGGTGCATGACTGGTGCTCAAACCCAGTGTGCGCTGGGATGTTGGTCATGATCAGATTTCCGTTCTTTTTAATCTTTAGCTTCTCTGATTTAGTAGCAGCAAGAGACATCTCCAAACACGTGAGAGACTCAAAGGGAGTTTGAATGTCACTGGCCTCTGAAGTGTTCGCTGAGCCTATGAAATGATACTCAGAGGAAGGCCATTAGAAACGGCGTTGCTTGCTATGGCATTTGATGGATGGCCCTTCTTAAAAAGGAAAGAGACCTTTCTGTTGTCACCAGTCTACCTGAGCAGATGTGTTGTGCTCTGTTTGAAGCACTGGATGACACCAGAGAAAGTGAAGGAGACTCACAGCTTTGAGTGCTTTTTTCCTTGGATGCACATGGTGTGTAGAGGGAGCATGGACTCCAGGCCTCTCAGGAGTTTTTATCTTCTGCTTGTAATTGAGTAATTTCCTCTGTGCTCTCCCTCCTCCGGAAGGGATTTCTGGACCTGTTTGTCTTGGCTGTTGCTCTGGCTTCCACTAGTGAAAGCTCCATTTCCTGAATACCAAGGTCACCCAGAAGAAAGCCCAGTAACACCAACGGCAGCGGCTCCCATTTCAGAACAGGTGTGGAAAGGGAACTCCCCCTTGCCCTAAAGATTTCATTGAGCAATAATTTCCACATCAAGTATATTTCCTATCCCAGCCTTTTGCTTCCAGAACTGGCTAAGCTTGTTTTTAACCCAGACGGTTTCAAGATGTTCAGGTTTTCTCATCCTGCCCTGAGTGTTTGCTTGATTTCATCATCAGCCTGGTGGAAGCAGGCACAGCAGCTAGCTGCACCGTGTGCAGGAAGCAAATGCTCCCGTGTGAAAGTATCTTCAGCATGTGAGAAAGAAATTCAGATTTGTTATCAATGAAATGAATCCCTGAAGCCAGAGGAATATATTTACATGTGATTGCCGCTTGCTTTATGTCCTGAGCACCGCAGTGGTGCTGTGGAATCAGTGCCCTGAGACAACAGACCGAGAAGCTACATACTGGATAGGTGGGACTTGTCTGCTGTGTCAGAGCCCGCCTGTGTGCTGGGAGGGATCTCTAGAGGTGAAGAGCCAGTACTTCAAAGGTGGTCATTTTGTAGATAAAGTGAGGCCAGGCCAGTGCGCAGATACCTTGGGAACTGTACTTACTGTCTATTTGAAGAGACAGGCAATTCAGGTGTAAATGTCCTAAAAGTAAGTTAGTGAACATCATTTGAAAATTAACTCCATGCAGTATCTTCAGCTAGTTCAGATGTTTCAGGGCAGCAGCACTAAGAACAGCAGCTCCTATTTCAAAACAGGCGTGGAGAAGAAAATCTCCAAAGGTGTTTCTGAGCAGATAATTTCTGTGTCAAGGATGTTTCCTAGCCCAGCCTCGTGCTCCAACAGTTGGCCTGAGCCAGCTTTGTCAAAACAACGATTAGCTTATTTAGTCTGCTCGCTACAGTCTCTTATCTCAGTCTTCTGGTTTGTTCTCTTGTACTCTCCATAGAAGGAAAAATGTGTGTTTTGGCTTGCCTAGGGTTTTTAGCTTGGTTTCCTAAGGAAGCAAGAATAATGCAATTGTATTTATATGTGTGAGCACATGCATGTTTCAAAAGGCTTTAGAGGTCATTGGCTAATTTCAACCGCATTTGACAGCAGGGTCCTTGTCTTAAAAATGTTGTGTTTGTACAGGTTACATGAAAATGAATGACCAGGCAGAAGAGACAAACCCTCTCTCTGTCCTTGTTTAGTAAAAAGGTTTAGTGCGGGTCCAGCCTTTAGCCTCCCACTATTCACCTACACAGGAATTTGTTCTGCCTGCAGAGTGGGGTACGTCATCATCATAGGAAAGTGCCACTCCAGGTAGGAGTGACTTCAGAGAGTGTTCTTTCTTATCAGTGAAATACAGGGTGCAATGCTGATTCCCTGAGCTGTACAGAATTTAATACCGTCTTTCCCAGAGGAGCTACTCAAAAAGCTGGTATCCTGAGGGAGGGCTTAGCACCATGGCAGCCCGAGCAGTCCCTGCCGAGCCTCTCAGCTAATGCTGAGGTACAGCAGAAGCAGCCAAAGTCAAAGACAATTTTTCTCCTTGTACAATAGAGGTTGACCAGAAAACACTTTATTTTTACCTGAACAAAACCAAATTGGGTCCCACCGCTTCCTGCCAGCAATGAATAACCCCGCTGCTTGGTGGCAGTGAAAATACAGCCACTGGGCAAAGTGGAAAGTCTAACTGTGGACTTGTACTGGGCAGATGGGTTCATAAGCAGGCCACTCTGGAGTTTGTGGGTTTTGAAGTATTTCTTATCACTGTCTTTGTGTTTCCTCTCCCTCTTTACACAATATCCCCTGTGTTTGAGAGGGCCTCTCCTGATGGAGGGTGGAGTAGCAAGTTGCAGGTCAGGCAGGGTGGCTTTTGATCTTCCCTTGATCTTTAACCCAGTACTTAAGGCCCTGCATATAAAACAGATTTTGAGAAGGGAACTGTGGCGAGTAAGTGAGGCAGTAGCATTTCCTTCACTGAAGACAGAACAAGCTGGCAAAGAAGCAGAGATTGATTGAAATGTGGGCAGGTTATGATTTCTTCCTGGTCATAGAAGGGGAGCTGTGGAGAGCTCTCCCAGAGCAAAAACCGAACTTTAGACTGTCCAAGGACTTGCACCTTCCTCATCTGGAAAGCCTAGCAGTGCACATACCCTGTCTGCTCTACACTTTGTGCTGCCAGTTTGTCTCCTAGGTTTGAGGCAGGAGCCTTTAAGTACCCACTTCATGGTACTGTGCAGAGTGAGCCTGTAGAGCGGATGCTTTGCCCCAGACATGTTATTGGTAGGTAGCCAAGGGCGTTCTGTGCTTTGGATGGTGACTTGTTAGTGCTATGTTCACACATTACTTCTGCAGTCGGAAGTTCCCATTTGTCTCTGCAAAAAGCCCAACTTGGTTGTACAAAAAGTGCAGTCAGCTGATTCTTTAAAAAGGCTTATTCTCGTATCAGATTATTTTATCACTGTGTTATCCTGTGATGAGGCCTCGTTACAGTCAGGACCATAACACATGATGGTGTTGCTCTCGTTAAAGCAACGCGTCCTGATGCACAATACAACATACTGTACTTTCACTCTGTAGTCCTCAGGCATTCTAGTATGTTCTCAAATCCAGGAGAGAGTGATTCATCCAGCTGGACCTCTTGGGTCAGGAACAAGTTTGCAACAGATCACTCTGGAAGTAACCTTTTGGCCTGGTAATAAGTAACAAGTGCATCCTGCCAGTGGGATCATGGTATTTGTCATCTTTCTGTTGTTCAAGCTGTTAGACCATGTAGTCATCTAGTTCCAGAGTGCCTTGTTTGTTTAGTTGTATTTCTGTAGCGTGCGTTCACACACAGGGCCTCATTGTGCAACACAAAACCAGCTCTTTAGATACAACGGGCTGGGACAGCGCTGTTAGATGTCAAAGTTGGTAACTGCACAGTCTCCTTCTTCCTCAAAATGATTATTGTTCTGTGCTTTTATTGCAGGTGGTAACCTTTGATGCGGGAGGAGTGAGTGGTCACGCTAACCACATTTCCCTTTACACTGCTTTAAGGTACAGTGTTCTGCGCGCTTCACTGGATGCCTCACTGTAGTGTTACAGAGTGAACGTGGTGTTTGTGTGTAAGCAGAAAACTAATAGCTAGAGCCAAAAGCAGTATTAACTTCACTGATATAACTGAGTGCCAGGCTCTGGGACACGGTCTATTTGGAGAAACTCTCATGGCTCTGCAAATGACCTACAACATCCTTTATTATTCCATCTGCTGGTGCTTTGCCAGTCTCCCTTTCACTGGGCCCTCTTTGCTGCTCCTGTCCTTGATCCCAGTAAAATATGCCACAGATCACTTTGCACTTCTGGTTTGAGGAGCGTGTCTGAATAGCTGACGTCTGAGTGGTAGTTGTATTTTGGAGAGTTTTGCGCCATTGTTCCAGAGGATGTTGCCATCCTTTCCAGGTACCTGAATTTACCTCTCTGACCCAAGGACGTTGTTCTTTCACTGGAGCTGTCCCTATTTACCACTTTCTTAAGTCAGTTCATTCCTTCACCACTTTGTTACATTCTGAGAACCTCTGTCTCCATGCTCTGATATGGTAAAGTTGCTAGATAAAAATGGCTTATATTAAAATCACTGAGATTTTGCTGGCCAGACAACTGCTGTATTCGATCTTAACCCTCTGCTCGTTCAGACCTCATTGTGTCCTCAAGAGATCTCCTCCAGAGCTGCTCCTGCCTTTCTCAGGCATGAGAAGAACTCTTTGCAATTATATCTTGTATTTTTAGCACTCATTTGTTTTCTGAATCATCTGTGCAATTCAAATAACTCTCTGGCTCTCCTTGCTAACAACATCACAGTGATTTCCCTTTCTCACTTGCCTAGAGAAAGCTGCAGTGCCACTGAACCCTTACTGTGACCTACTGATCTCCTCTGGGAAGACGCTGGAAGTCTTTGATCCTCTCTGATGGCTGGAATTCAGTGTTAGAGGGGATCATGGCTTTTCCCAGCAACTTCTGCAATAGCCTAACAGAAGGAAAGGGCCTGGAGTTAAAGCAAACAGTGTGTTTGTTTAGGCCAAGCTGGGAGATGCTTTCCAGCACAGTGTTATTTGAGGAGTGAGTGAGGAACAGAGGTTGATGACCGCTGCTCACACCATTAGCACAGAGGGACTAGAGAGCTTCCAGCCGCTGGTACCTCTGTTTGCACCGTCAATTGCTGTATGGCCTGCAAATAGGAATGGAGGGCAGATTGTTAGGTGTGCCCCTACTCCCTGAAGAGAATCAGGGAAAACAAGCTGCAAAAACAAGCTAGCAGCTGAATTACATATGAGAAAGTTAAGAAAAACTCTTGATTTTGATCCCAGCTCTGCTGGTGTCTGACTTTGCGGCTGTGCAGAAATCACTTTCCCACCTTCGTGCTTTAGGTTTTGTGTGTGTGCAGGGGAGATGTTAACCCTCTTCTTGTCTCAGAGTAAGTTACTGGGAAGTTTTCCTTATCTGCAAACCCCTTGAATTCAGATCTTTGCATTAGTCCTTTGCCCACAGCAGAACATTGTCCTGGGCTGATGAGATACATGCTGATAGGGACACCAGAGGATAAGCACCTCTCATTAACTAAGGGCTGGTTTGTGTTTTGTCTCTCTTCCAGCCCTGAATCAGCAGAAATAAGCATGGTGGCCCAGTCATCTGCATGTGGTGGGAGTGATGCTGTGGCCACCGAAAGGTTAAGTTTATTTTTAGTGGCTTGCTTGCCCTCATTATTTTTCAGTTTGTGTCATGGAGGAAGTAGAGCGTGACTGTATCCCTCCTGATTTTCAGTGCCCTCATGGGCTCTCTCATACTGGCTCGTTCGGGCAGCGCTGGGAGCACACGCTGAGGCTGTGCACATACCTCCTCGCCAGCAGAGCAGCGCTTGCTGCCCCTGGGGCCCCAGTGCTACATGGCAAGAAAAAGGCAAATGAACTCTCCCCTCCAGGTATCATGTACAATGTATTTATTAACCATCTTTAAACAAGGTCTGCAGGGTTCTGCCTCCCCGGTGGCTGTAAGTGGAAAGGGTGAAGCAGAGGGCTGGTGCAGTGATCCTCAGCTCTTTTGGATGCTCCCAGTCTGTGGCACATAGATTTGTGCCCACTGCCAAAGAGATGACTTTCTGCAACGGCAGGGGTGGAAGGGGCTGTGTGACCCATCCCACAACTCCCTGCTTCAGGAGGTGCAAATTGTTGAACAGCTTCAATGACAAAACAGTTCAGGAAATGGTCGTAGCTGAGCAGATTCTCAGTATTATCCTCCAAGGGTATAAATATTCTTTCTAGTTTCTGCAACAGAGGTTATGTTCAGAAGAGCAGGAACTATTCAGAAGAAATGTGCCCTTCCCTTTGCAGCAGCCTTCCTCCTGACAGCTTGCAGGGAGTCCAGCTGCGGCTATGTGGCTAGGCTTCAGATCTGGGAGGAACTATGAAATGCCAAGGTTTGAGGGTGGATTTGTTCTTCTGCAAGGAAAAAAGAAGGAAAAAAAAGGATGAGAGAGGAACACAAATTGCCATTTGATTTCTGTCTCCCCTGGGAGTATTTCAGTTCTGGCTTCAGATGGAAAAGAAACTCAACCCAAAACCAAGAAAATCCCACTGTAGCAAAGAAGGGAGAATTGGAAGCGGTCCTCTGTAGTTCTGCTTCTTTCCCTGTCACCTTGATTTGGCAACATCATTCTCTCATACCCCTGAAAATAGGAGCTTTCCCCATGGCCAAGAGAGGCTGGATCCATTACACATGTCCATAAGGAAGAACAGGTCTTACGTGACATCAGTGTCACCTCCCTCCCAGCATTTGGCCAGTCACTAGGCACTCTGGTGATGAGCATGGTAGATACTACGTGACAGGAATATTTGAGAATGTCTTTTTCCTGCACTTTGAAATGACAGCGTTTGCACTGAGATCCCATGTAATATCAAGGTAGTTCAGTTTTGCATGAGCCATTGTGCAGTTTGAATTTAGACAAGCCCTCTTGCCCAGTAGCCTAGAAAATGGGGGGCTGTTGGTCTTGTTGTTTGTTTGCTTGCTTGCTTAGGGTGGAGAGGAACGGTCTTTGTGAGGAGGAGGAAGGACTGTACCACTTCTGTTTTTCAGTGAGCTATCAAATCCATTTCATCCCACCTAGAACAGAAAAGAATAGTCCTTGTCTGCTTAAGGCAGAGCAAACTGAGTGGAAAATAGGAGCTGCTAAATTTAACCACTGTGCATTATGTTGTTATAGCAACTGCATCCATAAAACTTTTATCAATGATGCCATATAAAAAGCTACATCAAAGAATCATTAGCTGAGCCTATGCTCATCAATTCCATTTGGAAAAACACCTCTCAGTCCTGCAGGATGTTTCCTCACATTCACCAACTCACTGGTAGGTTGTAAATGAGATTGAGCAGAGATAATATTTGGGAACTTGATGCTTTCTTACTCTTGAGTTGATTATGATGCAGCCTGAGTGCCACCGATGCCTTGTTGCGCGTAAGTGTCACAGCCTGACAATTGAAGGCCCTGTTTGTGAATGCCATGGGACGCAGCGTTGTGTGGAAGGGTTGCACTGAGGCTCCCTGAAAGAGGGGACTGATGAAATGCCACTTTCAAATAAGTATATCAAAACAATGAACAGTGCATTGCCGAACCCCCCAGACTCAATGGGTACGGTTCTCAAAAGCCACCGACTGTATTACATCCCAATAAAGCACAGTTGTATTGAATTTCCAAGGCCAGGTCTTTAAGGACGTGTTAAGCAGGGAAACAGCTGGGTTTTGGGTGATTAGCTCGATGATAGCGAACAGTACCCCACCTCCCATTTTTATTTGATGCCTTACCACGTGGGCTGGAATGGGACGCTGACCTCTCCCTTTCAGCAGCTGTAGCCCCTGCATTTCAAATGGGTGGCATCTCATTTATGTTTTTAAAGCAGGGTACTGTTTTGTATTTCCATTGCCTTTTCCCAGAAAATCCTTTTTCCAGAATTGGTTATTATTTGCTCCATCTTGGAAAAGGATTTCCTGTCCCACAGATGTGTGTGTTTGGGATTGTTTAGCCTCTGCTGGAGTTGTAGGTTCCCTGCAAAACAAAGATGAGTGTTGAAGAAATAACAGGTTCCAGTATCTTATGTTTCAGCCTGTCCTTTCACGGTCCAGCTCACTTCCAGGGTTTTGTTTTACTGCTCCTACATGTGCCAGGGGGAAGTTAGGGGTGGTGGCTGTGATTGCACCCAAACTGCCCACTAAGGTCAAGACTGAATTGTCCTTCTCTCTTTAGCCTTTGGGACTGTCCCTTCTCCTCAAAGGAGTCTGCCCCATGCCTGGCATATATCCCATAGATGAGTATGTTGTCCTAGATTTCATCTCAGCCCTTCATCCCTGCTCCCACCTTCCTTAATTTGACTAAGTTCATTCATCCCAGTGCCCTTCTATGATGCAGTTCAGAGCCGTTAGGATAGAGTTGAACATCGGGCACCACAGTGGGCACCAGCATTGCAAGGACTCCTCCCCTAACCCCCCCACCCCCAACTGCCCCAAGAAGGTTTTTTTTCAAAAGAAACAGCCTCAAGGAATGTCCTTCCCAGCATCACTAGGCTGCTGGCAGCGTGAGTGCAGCAGTGACACTGCACATGCTTCTCCCAGACAGCGCAGGGACCAAAGCACAGAGCAGCTCTGTCAACTGGAAGATCTCTGAATCGGCATCTTTTTTTCTGACTGGCAGAACCATCTTTTGCCGCTGCAATACACGTGAGTACAGAGTGTCGGAGTAGTGTTTTACAAACTGCGTGTTGCTACAAGGTGTAGTTCAGAGTGCATGGAAACGGAGCCAGAAAGTCCGGTTAGGGAGGGAGGCGGCGTTCCAGATAGCAAACACTCAACATCTGGCAAGTATATCCTCCTAACGTCTCTGTGATTCCTAGGAGACTGGCTGTTCTTCCTCCTTCACATCTGTTTCATCAGATTAATTGGGCAGATTAGAGTTAGAATCCTAAATGGAGCCCCAACGCATCTTTAAGACATCCATTCTTTGCCATGCTCTTCAAAATTGTATTTCCCCAGTGCTTTACAGCAGCCAGCGCAGTCAGTTCAGTGAAGGGTTTTGCCTTTGGCACAGGAGACTATTTGGAGAGTGAAGTCATTGATTTCAGTGAACAATTTCTCATCAAACAGAACATCCCCAGAACTGTAATCCACCCACGAGGGTGTCAGTTCTGCTTCTACCCCAGAGGAGTTCTGTGTTCCCCAAGACCGAGGTTTCAGCTCCATCCTGACTTGTTCCTTCTTGCCATCAGTGGGGAGGTGTCAGTGGTCGGTGCCTCGTAGGAGCTAACGCACTCACCTTGCTGACATCCTTCCCTGAGGATGACTGATTAAAGACAGGGACGTTAGGGGCTAGCTCAGTCCTGCAGCTTGCAGGATGAGGGCTGTTAGACCATTTCAGTGTTTCTGCTGAGCAGATGTAGCTGATAGCTACAGACAGCAAGAGCTTTCAAAGCAGCTGGTCCTTGAGGGAGGAACCGGTGCTGAACCCTTGCAGAGCAGAAATGGTGGGAGCCCTCAGATGTTCTCAGAAGTTCTTCATTGCAGAGGGTCTCACTTTCCTTCAAATGCAGATTGTGCCTATGACAGACATAATAAAGAGGGTGCAGTGAGAGGTGCCCTGTAATCTGTTGGCCTCTGGCACTTGGGGAGTGGGTGGGAACAAGCCACCTTAGATCACTTTATGTTTAAAAACAATTTATAAAAAGCTTTTCTGGAAAAAAAACACATGGAAAAAGCTCCTGAAAAAGAGCTTGTTTGTGTTTGACTCTTTGAGATTTTTTGCCAAACTCTTTCATTTCACCCAAACCACAGCAAGCCCAATCTATAAAACAGCATTCCCAAAATGGCAACAAGAGAGAGCTGCAACCTCTCCCCTACTTGGAAGTGTCCCAAGGAGACAGCTCCAGCAGGGTGGAGATGGGAGTGAGAAGATTGATTTTGGGAGAGGATTGGCTGGTTTTATGAACATGTACAGGAGGTAGAGTTTTGTGTTTCTTTCTCTCTCTCTCTCTCTCTGCAACCACAGTTCATTGCCATCTCTTGCCTGAGAAACCCAGACAAGCAGGGCTGCGATTCCTCTGCAGCGTTACAGCTGGGTGGAGCCCGTTCCCATAGCTCTGCACTGAGCCTCACTCAGTACTGAAGCCTTTGGCTCAGGACAAAAAGGATGAGGAAAGAATCAGTTTCTTCATGCCTGTTTTTCCAGATCAGAGTCAGGTCTGCCTGGCAGCAGACTTGAGGACCTTCAGTAACCAAAATACAGCTTATGTCTTCCTGAAGCTTTATATAAGCACAAACTCCTTGATTTGCTGCTGAATCAAACTTTTCTTCCTTGCTGAAGATGCTCTCTTCTCCTGCTGAAACGTTTCCATATGAACTGGATCTCTCCTTGCTTCTGTTTCTCGTGCCCAGGAATGGTTATTGTTAGTTCACTCTTGGAGCAGCTCTTCCCATCCTTTAATTTGCTGTCAGTTAGTGCTTTGAAAGTCCCTCTATGGCAGAGCAGAGCACTCAGAACAGACACCAGGCCTCTGGATAGTTGGCCACATTTCACCACTGCTCACTGCTTTATCTCTCCCAGCTTGTTTTAAAAGTTCCCACCCTGCTAGCTTTACCAAGTGCTGAATCACTTCTTTGGGTGGCCAGAGTTGTGGGAGAAGAAACCTCTGGCAAAAGAGCAGAGCAGACATTAATGGAGATGCCTAAACTTCCCCCCCCCACCACTACCACCCATGAAAAATTGCTGGTATTGTTTACAAGGCAACATTTAACAATCTTTGTTGAACAGTAGGACTTGAGTAGTGGGGTAGAAGGTGGCCAAGTCAGTATTACACAGCCATTGTTCAGTAGAAAATGGTATTGCTTGCAGATCTTTGGCCCTGGAGAAGAGGAGACCAGTGGCAGGAGAATCTATTTAAGGTATATGTCTTCTGATTGCTGTGAGTTCTGCCATGACCTGCATTTCTGGCTTGACTTTTGCTTTGAATCGCTTTGGGTATTCATTATTCCATGCTTCCTATTTTGTCTACGCCTGTGTAGCTAATCCTTTTCCTTGAACTTAACCAATAGCCAGAGATAATCCTAGTTTGAAAGTGACTGGAGAAACAGTTTACATGTAATGTATGTTTTATCCTGGTTGATTTACTCATGAACTGTCACATTGTCCTTCATTAAATACACCACTATAAGATGATAACAATCTCTTTAAATATTACACAGGGTTAAATAACTTTTCTCTTTTTTTATTCCCTTTTGGCAAATGTTCCATTGTTTGGATTTTTTTTTTTTTCTTATGGAAGAGCAAGCCTGGGTGTGGGACAGCTCTGAGTGCCATCTGCTGGAAGCCTTCCTCCCATCCCCACTAGGGGCCAAGTCTGGAGGCGAAGCAAATAGTGATGTGAGCATGAGTGCTCTGAAGCCAGGAACCACAGGCTACAGCAGGAAAAACAGGAGAATTTAAAAGGAATTGAAGTTAATACCCTCTGATGCCTTCACCATATCAGTGTTATTTGCTTTTACTTTGATGGAAGTACCATCACTGTTCACATCTGTGCTGGTCCCCTCATTCTGTTTCCAAGGGATGCAGTTTTGCTACAGAGATTTCTCAGGACAAAGTCGTGAAGGGATCAAAGTCCTAGTGAGCAAAAAGTCACAGTGGCTTCCCAGATGTCCCAGTGCCCGCATGGGTTAGAAGGAAAGAAGCTGGTCTCCAAAGAGGAGCTGCCACTGAGGCCATGTCTCTGGTCAGCAGACACAAGGCTTTAAGGAATCAGTGCTCTCAGAGCTAAATACCCTTTGGCAGCCTCTTGCAGTTTCCCTTAGTGCAACATGAGAAGTTTGAGAGCAAGTTGGATTTATGGAGCTTGTCTGTGCTGTGGAAATGAGGAAAAGCAATGGCAGAATTGTCTGGGGAACGAGGCTGACAGCTGTCCTGTGCAGCCAGTGTCAGCTCCTCAGCTTTCTGATAAGATTAGCCCTTATAAACGCATGTGTGTATCAAGGGGAAAGGGGTTGATTTAGTGGACAAGGTTTACACCTGTAACATCAGGATCTGAGTACCTTCGTTGAGTGTTTACCCCCTTGTATATGTTCCTTCACAGGCACCTGCATTCAGAGCGGAGGTTACCCGAAGGTATGTCACCTACACACCCACCACCCTGCCGGCACCAGGCAGCCTCTGCACAACTGTTCAGTCCAGGGTTTCCTCTGCCTAACTCACCTCTATTTGCAATGCAAATGAAACCCGCAGCTGAACTCTTCCTTGCCCTTTTATCTCCCTGCAGTTTTTTACCAGCTCAGGCTTCTCTACGGTCACTTTTCTGTTCTTTGGGGTTCTCAGTGGTGTGACTCAGGGTCTGGCCTGTGCCACTTGCTGTCTTGTGTCAATACAAGTGCTATTTCCAGGTCAGTACCAGAGTTTTTGGTCACATCTTACTTATAAGCCTCTTTTTGTTTTGTGACAAGGGCCTCAGAAACCATTACCAGCTCAGCCAAAAATAGTTGCGTGTACCGAGCTAAGCTTCCATCAAAACATGGTCAGTATGGGAAAGGTGTATCTGAAATCTGCACTAGCACAGCGAATTGTTGGAGTGGCTTCTTTCACCTGTAAACAAGCAAGTATCTCTGAGAAACTCTTTCTACAAGTAGGGAAAAGAAAGAAGCAAAGTACAGAAGCAGGTTGCTGCTGACCCCCTTCTCTAGCTGCTGTCCCAGAGTAGATCTGCAGCCTTTATCTCTAGCAAACAGTCCCTGACACGGGCAAATCTGTGGGACTAGTTTAAGCACAAAGCTGTCAGCTGTTTGGACGGAGCATAAGGAGGGTGGCTCAAACCAGGCCCACCCAGCCAGCCTCCTCAGCAGTCATCCGGACTGTGTTTCTTTAATGCTAATTCCTGAATCATTGTAGGATTTGAATGTGTCTCAGCAAATCAGGTTTAATTCCCTGCCAGCAGCAAGTTGCAGACCAAGACCTGATGGAGAGAGCATGGGCCAAGATGGCAGAATGCCCTTTAACTGAGCTCTGACTCTAGTCTCTTCAGTTCCCCCATCCTTTCCTAGGACCTTTTCTTTGTTCAGCTTTGGGAGGCAGCAAAGGGCTCGGTGTGTGCTGTGTGCAGCACGGAGAAAGAGCAAGGAACTGCAGTGGTAGATGTCACTGGTAGATGTCAGGGCTTACGTAGACTGAACCACCTTTGCGTGCTGTTCATGCGGGTTTGTGAGGTGCACTACAGTCCTGAATACGGACTGTGCCTCTAATTGGTTCAGGTTTGAAATAAACTCATGTAGAGACAACATTTCCATTTCTCTAGCAGCATCAAGAGACTCCTGAAGCTATGTGAAAGCCTTGCTGATTACATCACATCTGACATGACCTACAAACACCAAAGGAACGGGGAGCTCCCATGCTGCTGCTTACGCTAAGCCTTTCCAAATATAGTTCCAGTCTCATTGAAATTCCCAGTATTTATAATTCGATCTGGCAGGCGTGCAGGGCTGTGCATCAGAGGGGCTTAATGAAACAAGAGTGATGCTGGGATTGAGGCTGTCTGGATAGAGCTGAAAGGCATGTCCAGGCCATGGAAATGTGCTGCTCTCCTGTTGGTAAGAGGGAGCTATTTGTGGATGAACCTGTGTAAGCCCATGTGATCAGGGAATCCACAGAAAATCTCTTTGCAAACGCAAAAGCCAGCTAAGCCTTGCATTGCCTCAGTGATATGTAAATGACCACCCTAAATAATCCCACTTTGCTTTCTAATGCCTTTAGCCAGCATAAACACAACGGGCTTTTTATGATCTGGAACCAAGTTCTCCAGCCCAGGCACAAGCACCCAGGCTCGCTTCTAGAAGCCAAGAGGGCAGCTGGATATGCACCCACTGCTCCGACTGGCCCCAGCCCGCTCCGACCAGCGCCCTTCCAAAAGCAGCGATGTGCTACCGTCTGTCGGGAGCAGCGCGAGCCTTGAGCACCCGCAGATCTGCTCATGGTCTTCTCGTTCTAGGCATACTTGCTGCACAAGTGATTTGGAAGTAGAAAGCCAAGCCGAACAGGCTGTGGGCTTCATGCACTTCTATTCTCGGCCTAATCCTCTAGCTATATCGACCTTGCCCTTTCTGCCACCCTAGAGAGGTTGTGTTACGCTGTTAATCCCGTCCTGCCCAGGTCACAGTCACAACAGGCTCTGAAAAGCTTCACCTGCTGGTGTCACAGGAGTAGACTCATCAATGGCAGCACTTCTCTTACCCTGCTTGGCAGCGAGCAGCCTGTTTCTCTGAACCCTTTTCCATCTCTCCCTGGACTGTACATTCCTTCCCTGCTTCATCTCATCTCACGTTCCCATATGGAGCAGCTTTTGCTGTCAGCATGTGGAGATCCTTGTCAAATCGCTAATGCAGAAGACTCTGACAGTGCCCTTCATTTTGTGAGGCCTGAATGCCATTGCTTCGCCTGATCTGACCGGAAGGGGCCCAGGAGGTCAGACTGATCAACCCTGAAATCACTTGCACTTGTTTTGAGCCCTTATTGCTGAGCTTTAGGGGGGGAAAAGGGTGTAATTGCTGCGTGAATGAATATTTCTTAGGGGAAAAAAAAATACGAGGAAAGGGAGCGCACATTTTGTTAACAGAGCGGCCCAGGCCAGGATCTCGGCAGAGGAGGGGGAAGAGTGGTTCCCCTACTCAGGGCACATCATCAGTTTGCTTCCAAGTTTGCTACGTGGAAACAAGCAATGTCTTCAGTGGGAGTGAAAGAACTGTCAGGGCGCTTCTGTGTGCAGCCGCAGCACTTGTCAGGGCAGAGCATCCTTCACAATAACAAGCTGAAAACTTACGGCAGCTATGCAGCAACTGCTCCATCCCCTGCCAGGGTGGACAGTGAGCGAGGCGGGGGCTCAGGCTCGCAGTCAGGAAGCGGCACAGGCCACGCTGGCCACGGGGCTACCTGCATTCCCAGGGACTCACCGCGGGCAGCTTGGCAGAGCCCTCGCTCCTTCCAGATGGCATCGCACAGCTGCTGCTCTGCAGGGACCGCGCGGCGGACGGGCACGGTCACCTTGTGAGGACTGGATGGCTGAGGCTGCAGGAGGACAGGAGTAGGGACACGGTGCTGACACAGTTAAGACAGGAAGGCCTTCAAAGCCGAGGGTGCCAAAAATGAGCGTAAGTGGGCAAGCGCTGCTGGTGGGTGCCGGCTCCCCCGGCAGCTGGTGGACACCGCCATCTCCCGGCAGCTGGGCCTGCAGCAGATGGCCATGAGCTTCAGGAGGGCTTTTCCTCCCGTTCCTGGCACAGCACAGACTCCTGTCGGTGTTTGTCAGAAAGGATGTGCCGGTGATTTCTCTTGAGGCCTCTAACCCGGCCCACAGCAGGAGAAAATAACTCCTTTAAATGCTCTGTCCACCCTGCTGGAGAGTCACATCCCAGGATCAATACAGGAAGAGAACTGGAAGGGGAGCATGGTCCTGGAGCCCTCTGTGATACTGAAAAAAACAGAGCAGTTTTGCTTTTGAGAGTGGAAAAGGCTATTGAAAAGCTGGAACAAATTGTACATCCTTCTCTTGGAGAGAAAAGAAAGAAAGGAATTGAAAGATCCTGGAGATGTCCCGGAGGGAGTCCATCAGGGCTGCCATGTCCTGCCATTACAGGCTTTTGCTGGAATAAAGCAAGACCTTTCTTTGCAGTGACATGAGTTAGTGTCACTGGGAAGAGGCAGGGGACACAAATTACTTGTGAGGGCATTTGTGGAGGATCATCCTGTGCATGCTGTTTGTTCCTGGGTTAAGCGTGTCCCAGACCCCTGGCTGGGGAAGGAATGGTGCTGGTGGGGTGTCTTTGAGTACCATGCTCTACCTTGGAGACCTGGGGGTCGTCTTCTCTTGTGTATCCAGAAAATATATTCACCGTAAGAGCAACAAGTTTTGCTTTCCTATCTCATGCTTGGTAGAGGCTAGACTGAAGGAACTACCAAATGTCCAAAGTAGCGACGTTAGCAGCAGGTTGACTGGTCACATCCTTGTGAGATGAGATTATTGAGCACTAACAGATCTGCACAGAGGGCTCCTAGCAGAGCATCATCACCTCTCATAGAAACCCACCTTGTGTAGTTACTCCTTTAGGAAAAGATGTTTGCTTCTGCCCTTGTCCTGGAGAATCTTTTCCCTGGAGGACACAAGGCCTTCTTACATTTTAGAGCCAAGAGGTATTTGAGCACCAGCAGTTTGTTTTGTGCTCAGGACATCACAGCTTAAGCAGTATTAGATGTGAGCACAGGCTTCACACACTGCAGTGGTCCATCAGGCAGCCTTTGTAGCAATTCAGCGTTGTTCTTTGTCTCTTCTGTATAATTTCGCTGTTTAAGGGCACACTGAAGAAAAATCTCATTGCAAATCTAATTGCACATCTGACCACCTCTGAAAACTGTGACTTTGGCCTCTTCTGTTGAACTTTAATACAATGTCTGAAGTGTGGAGCATAATCACAGCAGCTTCCAAGCCCTAAGAAATCCCAAAGCAGCTCCCATGAGAGCTGCAGGCTCTTAATGGGACCAGCAGTAGCAGTGAGCTCATCAGTGAAGAACAATTTAGCCATAGTAAAAAAATTAGCAATTAACTTTTGAGTTCAAGGGGCTCTTTAAAACATACACAAAAATTCCCCACCAGTAGAATCTTTACACGTGTTGCCTTCATCTGCTTCATTACAAACATCTGAGCAATGAATTCTAGAACTCTGTTAACTGCCTGCCTGAGTTTATATTTGATACAGCCATTCCTGAATCTTGAAATATTTTTTTTGTAGCTAAGAAATGGAGTAGAAAGAGGAAATTTCATTTTTGTAGCTGAACCAGAGACCTCTGATTTAGATTTCCATTATACGATAACATTGCCAGCCTTCAGAAAGCCATCTGTGCTTCTTTCTTTGAGTCTAGCTATGTAGGAATAACTTAAATTATAAGCAAAAAAAACCCAATCCCTGCAGTATTCAGAGCTAGCTTTGCTTTCCACACAACACATACAGAACAAGAACTGGTATAAATGGCCATAGACGTGCACTGGGCACAAAGAGATCCCGGTGGAAGCATGAGTAGAAGTAGCTCCCCTTTTACACAAAAAGGATCCCCATGGGAGCCTGCAAAGAGCTGCTGAGCCTGGAGAGAGAGGCACCGTATAAGAATACTGTTGGTTTGAAATATTTATCCCCTTTCTCTGTCTAGGGTGCTGCGTGCTCGTGCTTGAATCTGTAAATCTCTTCCGGAAGTACATCTCCGTCCTGGATGTGCCCATTTCCTGCCTTCTGCCCAGAGATGCACTCTTCATACTCACCGAGGAGGAGACGGAACAAGCCAAGGTGAGATGCGTGGTACCTGCTTAACCTGTTTGAATAGCTCATCATCATTGTGAAGACTTTAGTCAGAAGGGTCGTATTCACAGAGAACTTCATAAATAATTATAGACATGGATTATAAATGTCGCTAATGAATGATCTTCGGTGATCCATGAAACATGAATGGACAAGAGGAATTGTTTCACGTGCTGGGTGGATAGCAGGACAGGGCTGAGCAGATTTGCAGCTCAGACATCTTCAGTGGTCACAGTGCGCTGAGTGTCACACTGTGTCCAGGATGTAGGATGTATTTCAAAGGAGACTGTATCCAACATAATATTCTGAGTATGTGGGTGACCTGTCAAAGAGTGGCACGATTGTGTGAACAGTGTCTTTGGATCACAGCTCCAACTAAAGATGGAGACAGCTTGTGAACTTGTGGTCCAAAGCTTCCTTTCTCTACAAGTTCCCTTCTCTACTATGTATTTTTTGAACTATTTTGCTGCATGAGATCTCACACATTTAGTCCACAGCCCCTTGTATCAGAATCTGATTAGCTCCCCTTCCACGGCATGAAAATACTTGCCCAGCAGACAGTCCTGTTAATCCACAAATGACAGAACTTCCCTGCTTTTGAGGCTGCTAAAAGAGAGACTTAGGTACGGAAACTGCTCTGCTAAAGGTGGCGTTATTCCCTGGTGGTGTTTGTTTCTGAAATCTGACCTTTGTAAGCTGGTGCACTATAAATAGATGAAGTTTCAGCTGGCAGTGGATGATCGGAAGCAGCATGCAGAGTGTTCTCAGATGCACACCTATCAGGTTTCTGCTTCCCCCGCATGTAAGAACACATAGGGATATAGGGACAAGGAGTTGTATGTGACAAAGAAACCATCGCAGCACCAATCCGCAGCTGATAATGTCCTAGCAGGACCCCTCGGAACACTAGGCAGCGCGACACCAGTGACACGGGGGCACACAGGCCTCTCCCTGCCCTTTCCCCATGGTCTATGGACAGCCTTCTACCTCCCACTTCTTCTCCCCTGCTCACTGAAAACAGGCTGTCCTATAAATTGGCAGGGAACCACAGAGGAGGCCAAGAAACTGCCCTCACATTAGGTCTGGGAAGTTCTTGTAATGCTTTCTCAACTATTTTTCCTTCTAGAGAGCCATGCGGTGCCATCGCAGCCAGCTCCTCTGGTTTCGCCACATCTATATGCTTTTCTCACGTTATATGGTGATCAACTCACTCCGCCTTCTGTGAAAGAGACCTCGCTCACAGCTTCCAAAGTAAAAGAATGAGAAAAAAAAAAAGACTGTGTCAGGCTCAGGACTAAAGAAAACTCACATGTGACGTGCTCGAGAGGACGGGATTCTCTTGGCGTAGCGTTCTTTCAGACTACAGAAGCCAGGCTGTATGAACTTCCTTCTGCATATCTGTCTTGTTGCCTGATACATTGAAATGAACCGAGTTTAACAACTACTCTATTTTCTCACTGTAGAAGCTTAAATAAGAAATTTGGATGAACCTAATGAGGAGTTAACTGCGAGAGTATTCTGCATTAGAGAAGATATGACACAAAGTGTTTTCCCCCAAGAGGATACAGCTGTGAGGACTGTTGGACAACAATTTCTTGGTGCTTTTGTAAAATCCAGATTATCAGGAGTGATTTTTCAAAGATCATGCTGTCTCCACAGATAAAACTAGAACCATGAGACCTGTCTTACTGGGTCAGAACTTTAAAAAGCCAAAGCTTATGAATAAAACATCAGAAATCATACAATTTTTAAAATTCTAACTACACTGATCTTTGCTGCTACTGCTGCTTCTTTCATACACATTGTTTTGCAGGCTCCACCTCACAGAGCGTCCCTCATGAAACAGCAGCATTTCTTCTTGCTTCAGAACATGGGGCTTGAGATCAACTCACAGGAGTCTCAACAGGACAGAAGAATGAGGTGCAGGAGACCCAGACTGTGACGAGGTCTTTTATAGAACACATGCAGAGATAAAAATTGCAGATGTTTCAAAAGTTGTTCGACTTATGTAAAAGACAAGAGTTAAAGATCTTCTCCCTCTCTGTTAAAAGGTAAGTGAAGCAGCTCTCAGTGGTTTCATTTCTTAGCCTATACAGAGATTTTACTAGTGATTTGGGTTTCCATGGGGTCATGGTGGGGCAAAGTCAGCACTACTCAACATTTCTATAGGTCTTTGCACTCATTCATGTGGGCTCACGTCTCTTCTGGATCTACACAGCTAGTCACGGCAGAGGCAAGATCAGAGCCCCAAGCGCTAGATCCTGACCTGTTGCTGTGAGCAC
>JAVSBS010013762.1:0-13619 GCA_033124195.1 Coracias cyanogaster | reverse complement strand
ATATTGCATTCTTTTTCCTGTTTTTTGTGCACTTACTACAAATAAAATATGTGCAGTGTGCATAGGAATTCATTCATGTTTTTCCAAACTATAGTCCGGCCCCTGACAGTGTCTGAGGGACAGGGAACCGGGCCCCTGATTAAAAAGTTTGAGGACCCCTGCTGTAGATTGTGTGACTTGGGTTGAACATGGTAGAGTTAAGCTGTTGCTCATCAGCTGAAGCTCTGTCTCCTCCTGCACTGTTGTGGACAGGTTTAACTGCTTTCTTAAATGGATGACAAGGGCAAAGCTATCGCACTGTAGTAAAAGCAATGATGCTACAGATGCACTGCAGGTTCATCAACCACGGCCTTTGTTTTTCTTCTCCCGTGGGAGATCTGAAGAAGTTGATCTACGCTAGTAAAGGGCACACAGTTCTTTTTGTCGCGGAATTCCGCTCATTGTCTTCAGTTATTTCAATTTTGTGATAAATGTGCAGCTAGGGCTTTTTTTGTACGTTCCTAAACCTAGGAAATAATTTCCAACTAGTTAAGCAACCTGTCAATGCAGATTGATTTTCAGTATGATTCTGTGAAGCTGAACAAGTTCAACATATCAGCAATCTTTCCAAAATTATATACAAGAATACCTACGGTCCGCTCAGCTGTCAGCGTGGGGTTTTGCTGCAAGCTTAGAAGAGTTATTCATGGTACCTATATTCTCATCAACAGTTTTTTCTCCATGGTGCTCTCAGAAGCTTACATGGCGAAGGTGCCTATGGCTGGTTGAACTTTTACTAGTAGCATCCTCTCTTCAGCCATACGTTGTAATTGTTTTTTCCCCCAGTACTTGTATCCATGCTCAGAATCATCCCTGAATCCCACTTACAGAAACACACACACTTTGCTAAAGCAGTTCTGTGAAGATACATACTACAGGAGCAACCTTTTTTGTTTTAAATCTTTGCTCAGCAGAACTATATGCTTCACCGTATTAAATTGTTCCTCACTTCACAGCTTCCTCTGCCTGGAGCTCTGTTATGAGTCATAAGCATCTCCAGCTCCTCCACAATTACTAGGACAAGCAGACAGAGAGGATCCATCCTAGCATGTGGGCACACCGAGGGGGTTTAGCACTTGCTGCTGTTCTGGCATCTCCAATAATCTTTTTTTCCTCCTTTTAAGTTTACCGCTTTTCTTCTATAGGTTACCCCTATAATACAGGGCAAGGAAATAAGAGTGAGGATTAAAACTGCTCCCCCAACTACTATAAACCCAGTCCCTTCACTGGAACACAAGAGTGATTCTGGCTATTACCTGAAATGAAAGGCAAAGGGTGAGAATGAAGGAGGAGCCAAATTCAGAACACGCTAAAAGATTCCGAACGCTCTCAGCTCTGTGTCCTTCAACAACTCTGTCCTTGTGCAGCTGCCCCACTGCAACACAATGTGACTTTCCTCCATCAAAGCTGGCTGCCTCAGGAACTGACCATAGTTAAGCGATCTCATTCTATCACTTAGAATTCATCATAGCCACATAATTACAATTGAAAAGCGTCCAGGCAAATTAAGAGCAGCAAACCTCAGCAGGGAAACAACAGTTTCATCCTGTTCCCACTCGAGCCTGGCAAGGGCTGCTGCAGGCTGAGGGGGGAACAGGAAAAACCCCTTCCTAAAGTAACAAGTGAATTCTCTTCTCCCTTATAACAGACTATTCAACACAGTATTTTAGTGCTGCCTAATTAATAAGAAAGAGGGACAAAATTAATATGCAGGCCAGTTATTTTAGAAGTGGTTCATTAAACTGAGTATTTTAAGACAACCTTGTCTGTTATCCTTCTGCCAGCAGCAACATGTTGACCTCATAACTTATTTCACAACTTAACTGAGGTTTGGAGATGATCTTAGAAGGAAGCATCACTACTGAGCTTGCTTAGCTTTGGGAGTAAACTGTCAAACATCAGACTTAATATTTGGATGTGTTCTTTACTGATTTCACCCTAACCTACATGTTGGAAAAAATCTGAATCTCACCTTAGCTGAATCTCAAAGGAAGTAATGGAAAAAAATTACTATAATAAGGACAAATGGCACATGGTTCCACCTGGCACTAGAACAGACAGATCTCCTGTGGGGTTGACCTGGTTCCATCACTGCAGATTTAAGCACAATTCCCTTACAAGCAAGCAAATAAAGTGGCTTGATGAGATTCTCTCATAAGTCTTACCACCAGATTACACATCCAGTAATACAAAGACCTCTGGAAGCTCTGTATTTTACAGCTGCAAATGAGACTGTCCCTCCCATATTGTGGTCATTTTTTTCTCATCTTTGGTTCTTAAACATACCAAACACCTACACCATACTCCTTGACATCTAGAGATCTGTCCTTATGGAGGGGCACACTTTTCAGAGTGGTACGTGACGCGTTGTGGAACAGTTTGTCTCTATCAGTGAAAGTAACTGCAGCTTCCCACTGCATGCAATACACTGGTCAGGCAAGTGCTTCACGCTGCTCTCACATCACTGCTACTGCACAAATCCATCCTGACGGGCGCCTGGGCGTTCACACCGTGGCAGAACCATGCTATGGTGCCCTTCAGAAAATGAGGAATTGGAACCATCGTTCCCACAGGCATTTAAAACCAAAAGTCCAGGTACCAAATCGGGGCAAATACCAATCATAGATTAAGGTGCTGTGAGAAATGACTTAGTCATTAAGGATTCCAGCGACGTGTCTGTGATTGACTGTGGAGAGGAGGGTGAGGAAGGACATCACTGCTCTAACAGGCATTACGACTATCAGGACTCCTCGTTGGTCTTCCAGGTTGAGCCACCTGTCACAGGGGTCTCATAGCTGAGTTGCTTCACCAAGGTTACTCTGCCAATTTAATTACGAGCTAGTCAGTTTACAATTCTCAAGTTGGCAAGGACTCCCACTTAAAGGGCATGGGGGGGGGGCAGGGAGAATTAGACTGTTAAGTAACTGTTCTGAACAGCAGCTCAATTCTGTTCAGCTTGGCTGACTGGCTCTGAGCCACTGCCAGGGCACACAGAAGAATTTCCAACTGTTTTATCACTAACCATTTTAGAATTCCCAATCTGCAGAAACCATTTAGTCAGTAGAAACACCAGCAGCTCTCCCTGACCTCACTGTCCATGACAATGAAGAATAAAAAGCACTTTGATTCCTCCTATTCAGCTGCTTAAGAGCTCAGGGACAACGCGATGGTGGTAATTACCTCCGTGGTTCTGTAATGCATTCACCAAATGGCTGCTGTTACCAGATCCCCCGGTCCCAAGCTACCGCAGCTGTGGGACACGGCAGCATATACGGTTCTCTTCTAAACCAGCGCAAGTTACCTGCAAGCTCTAATCAAACAAGACACATTGGCTATCCTCCAAAAAAAACCCAACCAAAACAAGCCAGCCCTATTTTTGTTCATCCAAACAGTACCCGGGGCTGGATGATTGTAGTAAGAGTCTGCAGCTTCGATTTCCTTTGCTTACAAAACAGTAGCTGCTTGAATAGATCTCAGGAGTCCAGAAAAGCAGCCTGTGGAGTGGGTGCTCTGGCACGCAGTAACTCTGCTCAGATTAAGGGACCTTTCCATATGTAAATCCTTCCCAAGCAGAACTAGGTCGTAGAGACCTTCTGCCCGAAAAAGCATCTGTCAGCCATGCAGAAGAGAAATTACACTGGCTTATCGCTTCGCTTGCTTGAGTTAACCTGCAGAGCTGATACACCCCTCCACAGCCTCAGCATGGTGGTCAGCCCAGTGAACTCCCAGCTGCAGTGCACACCTCAGAAAACAGCTCCTGCCACTGTAGAAGGAACTGTGGTTTCCTCCCAAGTATTCCTGACAGCACAGACTTGATCTGTACCCCAAGAACACCACCACAATGAAGATTTAAACTAATACAAAGCACTCAGCCCCTGTGCACTACAGCGGGGAAGGAGCTGAGGAAACTCCCAGGTTTAGTGTAGAGGCTCGCTCTGAACCTTTCAGCTTGATCCTGCAGAACTCCAGCAGGTACAGGAGACACCTGCAAGCTCACGCGTGGCATCAAGTAGTACAGGTGCAAATGAAGGTCAAATCTACACCCAAAAATGTCCTTTATAATACTAATGGATGAGTAATAGCACCAGCCTTATGCTTTGGGAAAGAGTGGTTTATATGTAAAGATTACCAACAGGAAAATTTCCACAACAGGACTTCTAGAATAAACACCTCTCTGGCTAGTATCATGCCTCAAACATGCATGCTAAACTCTCGTAAAACACTACTAAAACCTTTTGTCTCGTGACTTCATTCCAGAAAGCTGCTCCAGAATCTGTAGGCTCACACAGCTTCTGAATTTGCTGCTGCAATAAATACAAAACTAAAAACAGGAGCAGCTTTTCCAGGCTGACACAAGAAAATAGCCATTAATGAAACCCCCACCACATCTCTCTGCTTAGTTGGTGTGCATATTGTCTAGTAATTCTGGACACGAACAACTATCATGCTGGTGGCAGGAACCTTAATGTAATCTTAAATGAAGCCTGTAACAGTCCATTAGAATAATCTCACACTTAAGAAGCAAAAATCCCTGAAGCCACTGTTCTCTGTTCAAGCCCCAGCGATGGGGCTGAACATGAGGTGGTGCTCACCAACTGAAAGCAACCCAATGACTCCACACGTGACAAGTGCAAGAAAGGCAGTGCTCTCCCACCAGCAAAACAGAAGTGAGCAGGGAGGGACACCTGTAGAGATCACATCCAGGAGGACGTACAAGCAGCAGGAGTTTACACCACTTGTATCAGGTTTTAAAGTAATTTTAAAACTAATACATTATGCCTTAATGTGTCAACAAAAAGATGTGGTTGGTCACAAGGATGAGAGCACCTACCTGTAGTGTAGACTGATCCTCTGCTCCTTTTGTAAATACAGACTCGTCCTTCAGGGATTCGATTTTTCAAAAGTCCAGAAAATTGACAAAACGAGTCTTTCCGTCAGCTGTTTCTAATAGGCTTAACATTCTGATATGCAAAAGAAATCATGTATCAAGAGACCAGTACCTTGATCTAAAGCTTTCAATGCTCAAAAGATCAGTACTCATTTGAGTAACAATTTTTTTTTTTTTTTTTTTTTAAGAGAAACACTGAGTAACCTGGATCTGACCATAGTACCTGATGCATCACTTAACAGCAATTCTAGTGTAACAAAATGCTTTGGAGAAGCAATTTGCTCTTGGAGACAGACAAAGGGCATCAACTGCAAACCAGCCACAGGCCGATTATATTTGGGCAATGCTTGTACAAGCAGTTCTGTCCATTTTACAGCTGCACAAGTTACCAAAAATGCAGCAGCAGCTTGAAAGGTGAAGGAAAACAATATAGCCATGTACAAGCTATGACACTTAAGAAGTTTCTCATCTCTAAAGCATCTGACAATTTTCCCTTCACTAACCACTTCATTTAGATGTGAAAGATTTAATGGGTCTGTATGTAATTTTGCTGCCTCCACATTTACCGCTGCCTTGTTCACCCCTGGCAAGTTAACAACAAAACCTCGAGCAACAGCCTGGTCAAACTCCCATATTCAAGCGAGATATTGAGCGTATTTCAGTTCTTAGTAGGAGGGTAGCTGAAGGAGCCGCACCAGCAGTTGACAGTGCAGTTGTCTTACAGAAGAGCTCCTCTTGCATTTACAAACAGCTCAACTGAATAAATGAGGTTTACACCATCACAAACCGTGCTTTGTAAACATTACAGGTTTTATCTCACACAAAAGTATTTTGAAGTAAAGAAAGCCTACCAAAAAGTCTGATATAAATAGGGCCTGAAGCCAAAACTTAAATATTGTGAACTGCTTCCATTCAATTCTAAGGGCACTTTGCTGAAGCAACTTGAGAAGAATATTCTGAGATTGAACTAGAAGCTCCACTGAGAGAACATTGGACAACCCCAAAAGTCATCCTGTGTAAGTGGAGAGACACCTTTCAAAGAGGCCAAACGATTTCAGACCAAACTCTATACTCCTGAGATTCTCATGCCCTGAAGCCTGCTGTTCCCCTTTGTCATTTTTCCATAGCTCACACAATCGCCTACACCTGAGAGCACAGAGAAAGCACATTTGTCAGCTGAGTAGGACAGCCTACATTTAGCAAGATTAGTACGATACGATGTTCTCCCAAGAAAGCACAGTACTATTGCATTATGGGATCTCTGTCACAAAGAACAACAGAGCATCCCATACAAAACTAAAGCAGTAACTGCACAGGTTGTTCCCTGCGATGCAGAGTTAAAGGATCCTGTCACTGCTGACACTCCAGCAGCACTGCACGCAGCCTCTCAGGCCAACATCTTCGGGCTTCTTCTAAGAGAAATCAGAACAAAAAACCCCACATTTCTAAAGCAAAAACAACTAAATATTTGCTTTGCTAACCAAGATTAACTGTGGCCATATTCTCACTGCTGCGAGAATTCCAAAACAACGAACTAAGAAGAAAAAGTGATTGTACTTAGGAAGCAAAATCCAAACTCATGAAACCTGAACATTCAAGACCCTACCAGAAAAAAATCTCCAGCTTCACATGGACCCTTGGTGTTACGTCTTACAGGCCATTTAAGGAATGGGTACTTAGAGCTGGGAAATAAAGCACTTCTAGCAGGTGTGACAATTCCTAAATATTCAAGAAAATCTTGGCGTTCTGTAGAGTAGCATTGTCAAGGTATTTCTTTGTAACTTAAGGCATTTATTAATGTGAAGTTTCAGCTTTCAGGCTGTTTTTTTTCTGGGATGCTCCAGTTTGACCTGTAGGGCCTTATAACCAAAGAACTAAAAATACCCATGTGGCAATGCAACAGCACGCCAGCAATGCAGTTACTTCTGACAGCTGCGTTTATAAACACATCTATTACCAACTCTCATAAGAACACCCTTGCCACTAAATCTTTGTTAATCTGAAAACCATTTCACAGTCTGTACATTTTCTCTTTGCAATGGCTGACATTCTCAAGATGTAAGACACTATTACATTCATAGTGCTTTCATAAATGAACCCAGTCATCTTTCACCTAATTTATTTAAGTTCCAATTTTTTCCAATTCCAAACAAAAGCTAAATACAAGTTTTAAACAGGTAAGCACTAGTTTTATCCAAAGGGAGCAGGCTTATGCAGTTTTACTCCAGTAAAGTACTCAACCCTTAAGCAGAGCCTTCTTTGTCATCAAAACTATACAGTAGTCTTCCTTTTATCATTGCACAATCTTAAAAATGTTATGTCAGAACCAACTTTTGACACTCCAAACACTATTTTACATTGGTTTATAATGTCTATTCCAAAAGAAAACAAACCTCGATAGGTTTTCCATAAGAAATGTTTTAGAAACCAGTATTTCCTGCACAGTTCACCTGCAAGTTTACAAGTCTCAACTCTCAAGAAAAAATAATCCTCTACCAACATTGTTTCTGCAGCTATTATTTTACTTTATTTTTAGCTGCTTTAGCAACTTCAGACTCCAGGTCTGCCTCAGCTGTATAAATGCATCCAACTCAAAAGAATACTTTCATACAGTTATACAGCAACTTGGGGAAAGAGATCCAAAACAAAAGTGCCAGTAAACTTAGACATGGCCCAGCAAATTAAAAGAGGCAAAAAAATGCCTACACATTAAATGAGATGCTTTTTTTTTAAAGAAAGATTTCTTTCCCGCATTTACTTCCTACTGTAATAGCCACTTTTCTGTTCATTAAAATGAATGATAGTGCTCTTTGATACAATCATTAACAGCAAAGCTATAAGGCTTTTATACCCGTTACATTCACTTCTCACCCTCCAAATACTGATGGTTAACATTGTAGATGTTCGGGGCATGACCAGCACAAATGGGAACACCACCACAAATGGTCACCTTGTGCTTTCAGATACATTTGTTTCAGTGTACAGTCCCTTCATTTCACATTTTAGTCAGATGCTGATGCAGTGCAGAAGCGTGCAGAGCATCCTCTCTTTCACAAGGTCCATGCAGAAAACATCTAAAAAAAATTGTAAAGTTCTGAGATACAAATGATAAAAAAAATCCAGGATGATCAAGTTTCACAATGTATAGTGTTCTGAACATGAGTCCATTTTCTTCTAAATTCGGAAAGAAAGTGGTGAGGAAAGTGAAAATCCACTGCTGCATTCTGTGATCTTCCCCATTTTGCTGGCCAGGACCTTACTCTGGCATGTAAGGACGGAGGTGATCCTCTATGGTTCCAACCGTCCAGTGAGTGAGCTGCTCCTGTGGCAGGTACAGGCAGATGCTGCATAACTTGAAGATTGTAGCTTTGTTTTTTGGAGTCTAGAGTCAAAGAAAACCCAAAGAGAAGCTATTAAACATGAAAGTTAACTCAAGACTAACAAGTAGACCTCCAGAAGATCCAGCCCAATTATTAGCTCACTGCTGGTTGTAGAAGGACAAAGACATTTAAAAGTCATTATCTCATCCATATGAACAGCCTGAACTCAAAACTAGTGTGTGAACTCTAATGCCTAAAATATTTTCACTATTCTGTTCATTCTTTGCTTGAATTATCTCTGTAGTTTCACCCAAATTAAGCCAATGTTTTAATTTTTCCAAGACACCATTAAGTCTATTTTAGAACTTATTATTAACATAATAGCATTAAATTGTGAACACAGATGTGGCCCACAGCTAGTTTTTGCATGTATGAATCCTATTTACAGCCTAAATTCCTCTGAAAATGCTGAAACACAAGCGTGAATGCCTGATCAATTTTTCTACTTGAGTATTTCACAGTAAAAAAAAAAATCACGTATGTTCCTAAGAAAAAGCATTTTATTATTAAAAGGCACTCATTAAAATGCATGAAATAAGCTTACCTGCAAGTGCTGTCTGTCAATGAAGAGAAACACTGACTGGTTAGGGTTGTTGACAACAATTCCAGTCTTGTCCTTTCGGCTCAGAACATGCAGAAACTGTTTTTCATAGTCGCTGTGATGAAATTCAAACTTGGCCTGCATTGTATAAGAGAGGGGAATAAAAATATTAAGTTAAAGCTCACATTTAACCAACTGATTTCCTTCAATCTGGGGCTTTTAAAAACCACTTTTCTTTCTTTCCTCCTCTCATCTATGAAAAGCAGGAATCAGGAACCTCAACACCACACTTGAGTCTTGGCAGTCTGAAGAACTCCCAAGCTAATATAACAGTGCATAAACATAAGAAGCAGAACTAGGAGTTCAAAACTAACTGC
This sequence comes from Coracias cyanogaster, assembly GCA_033124195.1. Classification (NCBI taxonomy): domain Eukaryota; kingdom Metazoa; phylum Chordata; class Aves; order Coraciiformes; family Coraciidae; genus Coracias; species Coracias cyanogaster. The sequence continues at coordinate 4,394 of JAVSBS010013762.1, read as the reverse complement.
TTTATAAATAAAACCAGACAGCATACTAGCGTGCACAGAAGTCACATACCTTACCAACTCATGGGCTAAGAAGAGATAGTATTATCTTCCCCTCCAGCTGCAAGTTACTTATTGAAGTTAAAAACAACAAAACCACGTACCTGAACAGGCCTAAAGGGTTCATCAGATCCCTTCCACCGAGAAAACAGGAGACAGACTATCTTCTCAATATCATTACGAGGCCAAAGAATGAAGTCCATCTCCTGGGTACAGCCGATTACATCCTGTAAGTAATAAAAGTTCTGTACTTCCATTCCCTCCCTTAGTCAAATACACAGATAAGCAACTTAGCTGTACAGGCACATAATTTAAAGGTAGCATTTACTACCACATTTGTGTCATTTTCCATTTGCACTACTCAGAAAACAACTGAAGTCTTCCTTTCCTTACACTGAGTTTTAATAGCGGCATTCAGTTAATACGCATTTCAGTGACAGACCATTAGCAAAGACAGTCTATCTTCCAATATCCATAAAGCAAAACCACTTAGCTGCACAGCAAGTGCTGCTGTAAGAATTGACATGTGTCTACTGAGGGACACGGATGGCAAAAAGGTACCATTCCCAAGGCATATTTGAATGAGGCAGATGAAAGATAAACCTTGAACATCACACATTTAATAACAAATTTCGGAACAGATACGCTGTTACCCTTCAAACTAGACCCATAAACACATATCCTCAGAACCCCAGTGCAGCAGAAGAGTTGAGAAAATAAAACGAGCAGGATTAGCCAAAGAAAAGCACAAGAATCCAGCAAGTGTGAGGAGGAACTTTACCCTGCGCATAGACTGGTAGCGGGGTGCGTGAAGCTGTACTATGTCCTTCTGCAGAAGCTCTAAGGAACTTTCCAAAGAATAGCTGGAATCCCGCACACCTTTCAGGATATTTTCTTCATAATTATTGGTCATGACTGGTATAACTTCAGACACTTCAAAAAGCGCTGACTTTTTCTTCTAAAAATAAGCACAGGTTACATTAAGATTACAACTCATTCTTGGCAATTTTAGACAAGTTTATTTCAGAATGTGTCAATCTCAGTTAGCATTTACGTATAAAGTGCTCATCACACAAGTCAGGACTTTGCCACAATTTTACACACAATTTTATAAATTAAACATAATCGGCTTTAATGGTTGTGACATTGGCGCGTAAGTATTTTGGAGACTATACAAACCTGTTCAGCTTCTTGTAATAAAAAGTTGATGGCTATCTAAACAGAACTGCTCTTATCACCTAGCATACATAACTTGGGGCTGACCAAGAGCCCTCTACAAGCTTCTCTTTGCAAATCAAGTGCATTTATCTCCACTTTTCCTAAAAGGCCAAGTTTATTGCAAAGTGAAGTCTTTCAATGGTAACAATGGGTGATCAAGATCCAATCTTAAGTCAGCTACAAGTCATAACCTCAAACAGGAATTATTTTAACTTGCTAAGTGACTTTTACACTCATTACAAATCCTTCAAAGCTCTCCCAAGCCAGGCCAAAATGTTATGGGCAATTCAGAAGAACAGTTTTTTGCTGAATGTAAAATTACTTAAAGTTGTATGTCTGCTACTAACAGCTTTCTTATAGCTCATGAGAAGTCTTGACCTATTTAAGAACTACGTAACAAAGCATGTTTTATCAAATAAGCCTCCTCACACTCAGAACATATGTAGCTGACAACTATTAGCTGACAAAGCAAGGCTGAGCTGAACTTCTACTTTAAGATGTCCATCCAGTACCAGTTTGCTTAAGTTCCCTGTGATAAGCAAATTTTACAGGATTTAAAACAGGCATTTGGAAGTCATTTCTACAGAGCAACCAGAAGTAGAATGAATGCTTCAGCTAAAACCATTAAAGTCCTACCATCTAAGAAAATCTGGTGCCACTGCTTAAACATATTTCCAATAAATATGTTAATAAGAAATACGCTTAAACATATACCATGAAATTACATTGCACTACATCTACCTCTGCACTAGAACTGATGAACAAAAGCAAATTGAACTTGGGAATTTTGGAGGAAACTTTTCAATTGAAAAAGTTCAAATAACAGAAACTTCATTAAAAAACATGTAACTATTACAGTGAATGCAAAATCTACGCATTGGAAGGGATTAAAAAATTTCAGTGCTCGTCTATATGCATTTCCTGCATTATATCCTGTTGCCATTTGCATCTGTCTTCACTTCCTCAGCACATTCACTTACTAGAAACACCTACTTTTCTTCATCTTCCGCAGACAGAACCTCTCCTACAATTCTGGGTCTACAATTCGCTTTAGAAATATCCCCAGGCCCCTGCCCTGGCCCAGACATTCAGAGGAGGCAGCCAAGCAAATGAAGACTTCCTCTTTTCACTTCCTTTCAAAATGGTAGCAGCAGTTTCACATAAGCCTCTGCACTTGGGCCCTTTCAGTACCGCATTTTACAGCTCCTCCCTTCAACTGCCAGGTCCTCCCTCCTGCTTTAACCAGATAAACACAGTAACTTCAGCAATCGCTCCAGCCAGGTCTCCCTTTGCAACTCAACTGTTCACAGCCAACAGTTACACAATCCAGATCCCGATCAGGCTTACCCAACTGCAGTACTAACTTTGAAAAATATTTACCCGAGAGTTACCAAGTAACCATTTAATGAGGCACTGGCACCCTCTGCATGACAGAGCTATGAACATATGAAAAGCCCAAAAGACAAATATGAACTAAGTAAATATTAAAGCAATTTTAAAAGCTGTTAAAAGAGTCATGGAACCCATTAAGGATAAACCATAGGATGCAATCACGCACAAGACTCCACACAGCACAGCTAACACACACTGCAACAGACAACACAGGAGGAGAGGAACATTAAAGCCAAGTTACCTTGTCTTTGAACACAAAGGCAATGTACATCTTGAAGTCAAACTGGTCAGCTAAAGATTCTTTTTTCTTTCTAAGCTGAGCACGAAGTCTGTTCAGAGCTTGTTTCTTCCGGGAGTTTGGGTCCCCCATTTTGTTATACAGGTGGTACTAAAGCCTTTGGAAACTGTCGCTAAACTATGGGCACCCTTTCGTAAGACTCAAGTACAACAGAAACAAGTCGTTTTATTCCTGCTAATACGACTGAACAGATAAAACGCGAATGTAACCCAAAACCACACCTCAAGCGATATTTTACGAGAATGTCGTATTGGAGGGGTCAAGAAACAAACTAAACAGTTGTCCAGCCATGGCTGGACAATAAGTTTTACAATAAACCAAGAAAAAAAAAAAAAAGAATTTTGAAGACAAAATTTTGAAGAGTTTAGCCGCAGGAATAAGTGGGTAAGAATAATAAAAAAAAAAAAAACCAAAAAACAAATCTTATCACAATTTATGTGTACAACAAAAAGCAACTGGCACAAACCCAATCCATGGGGGGGTACTTTTGCTCTGCTTACAAAAAAAAAATGAAGCTGAAATTACAAATTGCGCTTTACCCCAGCCAGAATCATGACTCTACTGATTATTATTCTCAGCTTTCCACTATTGCTATGTTGCCCGACTTTTTTTTTTTTTTTTCTGTAGAATTATTACACTTGGTGGAGAGCAGAGAAAAGGGTGCAAAGGAGGAGTGCACATCCTAGGAGGTATGACATTTCTCTGCCAACAACAACAAAATCAACTACAGACAACACAGTGCTGATTTGCAGGGGAGCAAAGAGAAAAAACAGCGGAGTCATTTCTAACTTCATCCTGCTCATCATCATTGCCCTGAGGCTACCGCTGCCAAAGAGAAGAGGGATCATGATGGCCATAGACGAGGGGCGGGCAGGGGTTCAAGGGACTGTATTATCTCACCTGGAGACTAACACCCAAATCAGAGCCCCAAAGCCGGGCTCTTTCCCAGTGGGAGAGCCCTACATCCCCCGACACCTCACACGCTCCCTGGGCTGCTGATCCCCCGGGGACCCTTCTCTCTCTCTGCTGCTGCGCTCCACAGCGAGCCCGGTTAGCCGAGGCCGTGCATGGCCAACGCTTTCCGCTTCTCCTCAGGCCTCCCTACGCAAGGCGGCGGAGGCTGCGGCGGGCGGCCCGTGCCCGGGGCAGCCGGACACCCACAGCAACTCGGTGTCTCTCCTCTCACTTCATGGTCACGACTTGGAAAACATGGAGAGTTTTGCTCCTGCCTTTCCCGCAAAACAGGTTTTCGGTGTCAAAATTTTTGCGAGGTTGTTTTTTTTTTTTTAAATTGCAAGGCTAGGTTGCAATTTCAAACCTCTGCGACACGCTCCTCCCCACTCCCCAAAAGCAATTCCCCAACTATCAGGTTATTTAACTGTTACTTGGTAAAAACCCACCAACTTTCCTGATTTCTTTATTCCAAGTGGAAAAGGACCAGTTTTATACG